>NC_069476.1:2806193-2864178 GCF_026875155.1 Cherax quadricarinatus | reverse complement strand
AATTTACTATGAGATAAAAAAAAGATCTTTGAAAAGTATGAAAGTGGAGTGCGTGTCTCCGAGCTGGCCAGGTTGTATAATAAACCCCAATCAAACCATCGCTACTATTGGTGGTACAGCTGCTGCTGCTGCTGCTGTACCACCGTCAGCTGCTGTTTGCACTGTCAGATGCTGCTGCACTGTCAGCTGCTGCTGCACTGTCAGCTGCTGCTGCACTGTACTGCTGCTGCACTGTCAGCTGCTGCTGCTGTTGTACCACCGTCAGTGCTGCTGCTGCTGTAGCATCATGCTGCTGCTGTAGCATTGTCTGCTGCTGCTGTAGCATCGTCGCTGCTGCTGTAGCATCGTGCTGCTGCTGTAGCATCGTCTGCTGCTGCTGTAGCATCGTCTGTTGCTGCTGTAACATCGTCTGCTGCTGCTGTAGCATCGTCTGTTGCTGCTGTAGCATTGTCTGTTGCTGCTGTACCACCGTCAGCTGCTGCTGCTGCTGCTGCTGCTGTAGCACCATTGTTGGTGTGGCTTATTGAGAATACCAAGAAACAATTAACCCCAGAGGATTTGCCACCCAGGATAACCCAAAAAAGTCAGTGTCATTGAGGACTGTCTAACTTATTTCCATTGGGGTCCTTAATCTTGTCTCCCAGGATGCAACCCACACCAGTCGACTAACACCCAGGTGAACAGGGAAAAATGCCTGGAACTAGTGCTCATATTGGTGAATTTAAAGCCAGCAAAGGTTGGTTTGAGAGATTTAAGAATCGTAGTGGCATACACAGTGTGATAAGGCCTGTTCTGGAAGAAAATGCCAAACAGGACCTACAGTACTCAGGAGGAAAAGGCACTCCCAGGACACAGTGTCTCATCAGTCATTGCTGCATCTTCAATAAAGGTAAGTGTCATTTCTTCTTTATTTAGTAGAGTAGTACATGCACAATATATATTGTGCATGTACTACTCTACTATTGCACATGTATCCTTCTCTTTGTGTGTAGGAAAACATATATTTCATGTGGTAAATTTTTTTTTCATACTTTTGGGTGTCTTGCACGGATTAATTTGATTTCCATTATTTCTTATGGGGAAAATTCATTCGCATACCGAACATTTCGCATAACAATCAGCCCTCTTGCACGGATTAAGGTCGCTATGTGGGGGTCCACTGTACCTGGCAAACCCTCTCCAAAATTTTGGGCTAAAGGAAACCGACTGGAAATAGAGAGATAGACTTAACTAAACCAGATGAACCTCACATGCAACCCATAGACACGGCCGACAAATTTAATATCTTCTTCTCTACTGAAGGATCAAAGCTAGCGAGTCAAATTCCTAGCTCAAACACGCATCCGAGCAAGTACCTCACTGGCAACTATCCAAATACTCTATTTCTAGCTCCAACTAATCCCACTGACGTCTCACTCATCTTTAAATCATTAAAAAATAAATCAGGTGATCTAGATAACTTGCCACAATTCATATATAAAAAAGCTGCACCAGAACTGTCGCCCATTATTGAAACAATGTTTAACAAATCTATAGCTTCCTCAACCTTCCCATCCATACTCAAGACATCAAGGGTCACCCCGATCCACAAAGGTGGAGATCCAACTGATTTGAACAATTACAGACCCATATCAAACCTGCCCTTATTATCCAAGATATTTAAAAAAATAATACACAAGCGACTTTACTCCTACCTTACATCCAACAACATACTTAACCCATGCCAGTTTGGACTTAGACCAAAAAAAAAGCCCGAATGATGCTATTATACAAATACTTGACCTAATATACACAGCTCTCGATAAGAATGAATATACCCTGGGGCTCTTTATCGACCTAAGAAAAGCGTTTGACATAGTTGACCACAATTTCTTGTTCCTCAAACTGAATCATTACAGCATAAGAGGACATTCTCTTGACTACCTAAAATCCTATCTTAACCCATAAATGGTCCAAACGTATATATATGTTTGGACCGCCAGTGCACCAAACGTATATACAGGTCTCCCTCAACATTCACGTTTTCAGCTTTCGCGGGCTTCACACATTCGCGAATTCCCAACAGCAAAATTCCCAGCCACCAAATTCCCAGCCGCCAAATTATATTCAAGTTTCCCCCCGTCCCTACTACCCTTCCACCGACCCCCGCAACTGGCAGCCAGCTCCCACCACTCAGTGTGGTTAGTGTTTTGTTTGTTCATTATTTGCTATTAAACTACAGTATAAATAATGTAAACACATTCATGACTGCATATTGGAATGGCTATTCGGACAGGTATTTGACGGTGACATCATGTGTTTACTCTTGAACACAGCAAAGAATCAAACATTTCTGCTACTGCTAATAAGAATAGTAATAATAATAATAATAATAATAATAATAATAATATAATAATAATAATAAATACGATATAATTGAATAAGGAAGTTGTACAAAAATACGAGGGAGTGGTTGACACATTGTCAGTGTGGCTTTGTTTATGCTGGAGTGAACATTAGTCTCCCTGCTCTTCCACAAGTTACAAAGGTAATGAACTCACAAGTTACAAAGGTAATGAATACTGTAAGAATGGTTACTTACGTTTATACATGGCTGCAATCATGAACAAATTTTAGAGTAATGAGCAATTCACAGTTCATTACCTTGTACCTAGTTCAGCCATCAAAACTTTGGAGCCCGTCCCTGGACCCATTGTGTACCTCTGTAATCTGTAAATACCTTTGTAACTTGTCATGATTGTGACTAGACCTACCTGGAGTTCATTACCTTTGTAAATTGTGAGTTCATTACCTTTGTAAATTGTGAATTCATTACCTCTGTAACTTGCTCAGCTATCAAAACTTTGAGGCCCAGTCCCTGGACCCATTATGTACCTCTATAATCTTTTGACTACCGCCCACAGGATGGGTATGGGGTGCATAATAAACATATTAAACTAACTAACTGCTCTTCCAAACATTTCACAATAATTCATTGTGTTTGGTGCTTGTAGATTGAGTGCGACTGGAGTGGTAGAGGCAGTGGTTGAGGCAGCTGTTGAGGCAGCTGTTGAGGCAGCGATTGAGGCAGTGGTTGAGGCAGCGATTGAGGCAGTGGGTGAGGCAGCTGTTGAAGCTGCTGTTGAGGCAGCGATTGAGGCAGTGGTTGAGGCAGCTGTTGAGGCAGTGATTGAGGCAGTGGGTGAGGCAGCTGTTGAGGCAGCGATTGAGGCAGTGGGTGAGGCAGCTGTTGAGGCAGCGATTGAGGCAGTGGTTGAGGCAGCTGTTGAGGCAGCTGTTGAGGCAGCGATTGAGGCAGTGGGTGAGGCAGCTGAGGCAGCGATTGAGGCAGTGGGTGAGGCAGCTGTTGAGGCAGCGATTGAGGCAGTGGGTGAGGCAGCTGTTGAGGCAGCGATTGAGGCAGTGGGTGAGGCAGCTGTTGAGGAAACGATTGAGGCAGTGGTTGAGGCAGCAGTTGAGGCAGCGATTGAGGCAGTGGGTGAGGCAGCTGTTGAGGCAGCGATTGAGGCAGTGGGTGAGGCAGCTGTTGAGGCAGCGATTGAGGCAGTGGGTGAGGCAGCTGTTGAGGAAGCGATTGAGGCAGTGGGTGAGGCAGCTGCTGAGGCAATGATTGAGGCAGTGGGTGAGGCAGCTGTTGAGGGCGATTGAGGCAGTGGGTGAGGCAGCTGTTGAGGCAGCGATTGAGGCAGTGGGTGAGGCAGCTGTTGAGGCAGCGATTGAGGCAGTGGTATTTAATAACATACATGTTATTAATAATAATAATACATGTTATTAATAATATGTACTATTATTATTTTAACATATATGTTATTAAATACCACTGCCTCAACCGCTGAATTATCATGAAATGTTTGGAAGAGCAGGGAGACTATTGCTCACTCCAGCATAAACAAAGCCACACTGACGATGTGTCAACCACTCCCTCGTATTTTTGTACAATTTCCTTCTTCAATTATATTATATTATTATTATTATTATTATTATTATTATTATTACTATTGTTATTATTAGCAGTAGCAGAAATGTTTGATTCTTTGCTGTGTTCAAGAGTAAACGCATGATGTCACCGTCTAATACCTGTCCGAATAGCCATTGCAATATACGGTCATGAATGGGTTTACATTATTTATACTGTAGTTTAACCCTTTGAGGGTTTTGGTCATACTAGTACGTCTTACGCATAGGGGTTTTTGACGTACTAGTACGCATAAATTCTAGCGGCCTCAAATCTAGTGGGAGAAAGCTGGTAGGCCTTCATATGAAAGAATGGGTCTATGTGGTCAGTGTGTACAGTCTAAAAAAAATCCTGCAGCACGCAGTGCATAATGAGAAAAAAAAAACTTTGACCATTTTTTTGGAATAAATCAGCGACTTTGCAGTGTATTTTCATATGGTATTTATTGTTGTATTCTAGTTTTCTTGGTCTCATTTTATAGAATGGAAGACATATTACAGAAATTGAGATGATTTTGACTGGTTTTACAATGAAAGGTGCCTTGAAATTGAGCTCCAAGTAGCAGAAATGTTCGATTTTTACCAAACTTCAAAAGTAAACAAATCGTGCCAAGCATGCAATACACGTCAACTGATGAGTCTAATATTCTTTCACAAGTGCACCAATAATATTTATACCATTTTTTACACTAATGCAGTAGTCTGCATAACAGTAAATCTTATATTTTTTGGAGAATAAAAATTCAAAGTGGAAAGCAAAAAGAATATAAGAGGGGCCTTGAGACGTGACTAACGACTAGAGGAAATGTCATTTTAGTGCCAGGAATGTCTTTCTTGTTTATTCTGGACCCTATTCGGAAATTGGCATCTTTTGAAATTTGTGTGAAATTGGCAAAATTGCTAAATTCTGACCACTGTACTGGATAGTTGAATTTCATAAATGGGTGGTTTCTTGCACCCATTCGATAGAAAAAATGGAGTTCTAGTGAAATATTCATGTTTTTTGTCGACTAGTACAGTGAAATTAGCCGAAAATGGGGCTCAAAGTGGGCAAAATCGCCAATGCGTAAACATCGCCGAGACCGCTAACTTTGCGAGAGCATAATTCCGTAAGTTTTCTATCAAATTTCAAACTTTTGGTGTCTTTATGATCGGGAAAAGATTCTCTATCTTTTCATGAGAGAAAATAATTTTTTTTTTTTTTAAATTTGGCCGACCCTGAGAACGAGTTTCGGAGAGGGCCTGTCGACCCTCAAAGGGTTAATAGCAAATAATGAACAAACAAAACACTCACCACACTGAGTGGTGGGAGGGCTGGCTGCCAGTTGTGGGGGTCGGAGGGAGGGTAGTAGGGACTCGCATAGGTGGAGGCAGTGGTGTAGTCTGTGGTATTTAATAACATACATGTTATTAAAGCATAACATGTATATATTTAGTACAATTTACGACATTTTCATGTATTTTATGATTGTTCATGGTTCAACAAGTTAAGGAAGCAGTATTGTATTATATTCCCCTACAATATATTGGGGGCACCAAACATTCACGGTTTTTCAACATTCGCGAGGCTCTTGATCCCCTAACCCTCGCGAATGTTGAGGGAGACCTGTATACGTTTTATTTTTCCTGCCTTCAAATTTGGCAAGATTGGCCTTGTCAGCATAGAATGGGTCCGAACACTCAGTGTGCATGGCATTAAAAAAATCTGGGACAACTTAGTACCTTGTGGGAGCACCAGTTCAAATGAGTGCCAGCTAGAGCAAACAGCACAGCAAACACCTGGGATTCACTGATGTCATGTAGTATTAACACTCCCATTTTAAGAGGAAAGTGATTTTGACCCTGAGTTTAGTGGCTTTGAGGTAGATGTGGCCACAAGTGGTCGAGGAAATATAAAAAAAAAACTCGATAATAACCCATGTGCAATATTTGTGCAACACCCTTTCACAATGTCTTATAACCTATGCCCTAAGTCAAGAGAAACAATTCTGGCTGGCTAGCAGGCTGGCTGGCTGGCTGCCTGGCTGGATGACCGACTGACTGATTGGCTGGCTGGCGGCCTGGCTCTATCTCCATTTGTCTGCCTGTATCTATGTCTATCTCTGTCTGTCTTTGTCTGTCTCTGTCTTTGTCTGTCTCTGTCTGCTTCTGCCTATCTCCTTCTGTCTGTCTATCTCTGTCTCACAGGTACACACAAATACAAGTATACATAGAGTAAATTACCTAGGATAACCCAAAAAATCCAGGCAAAGTGCGATACTCTGCTTGAAGATGTGAGTAAAGGTGATGATGCAGTCTTGTGGCTCTCTCTGAGGCAGAGAGCTAGATGGATAGACAGATAGACAGGGAGCTTGACAGACAGACAAATCATATATACCCAGGATGACTCGAGTATGGAACATATTTGTACAGCATAATGATGTCAACGAGATAAAGACAGCTGATCAAATGAAAATGCTGGACCACAGATGGCTCCAACTTCATCCTGTTCCCTACTTGTATGTCTCATAACAATAAAAATGCTTTCAAAAGACCCGTTGTAGGTAAAGTTCTGGGGCTTAAATAAAGGGGGAAATGACCTTAAGGGAAAAGTTGAAATTAAAAGCTGGGGATTTTTTTTAATTGGGGGTAAATTTTAAAAAAAAAAAAAAGGGAGGAAGACAGAAGGGCCAAAAAAAAGGGGGACAAAAAAGGGGCAAAAAAAGGGGGATAAAGCCTGGAGTGTACCTGAAAATTTGGGAAGAGAAAAGGAAAAATTTAAAGAAAAACAAAATAGGCTAGCGATTTAAAAGGGGTTAAAGGAAAGGTGGGGGTGGGGGAAATTTTTAAAGAAAAAAAAAGGTGAAGGTTTTTGATGGTTTTAAAGAGGTTGGGAAATTTTAGGGGTTGGGGGAAAGGGGGATACTTTTCCAAAGTTGCAAGGTAGGAGAGGTGGCCCCAAAACTGGGAAAGAAACAAAAAAGTGACCCCAAATTTTTTGGGGTTTAGGGGTAGGAAAAGGGAAAATTTTTCCCCGAAAAAAGTACCGAAAAAGGGGGGTTTTTCCCATTTTTTTAAATTTTTTTAAAGGGGTTTAAAAATTTAAATCAATTTCCCAACTATTAAAAATTTTAAAGATTCAAAAAATGGGGTTTTTAACCTTTTCAAGGGTTTTCGGGGTTCCTAAGGAAAATTCCCCAAGGGTTAATTTTTAAAAAAAAAAAATTTAAATTTTTCCAGGAAAAGAAGGATAATCCTTTTTTTGGATCATAATTTGGGAAAAAATTTGGGGAAATTTAAAGGAAAAATACGTTACCCTTCCCGAAAAGTTAGGGTCTGAAATGTTTAAAAAAAGGTTTTTTTGGTCCCCATTTTTAGTTTTAAAAAATTTTGCCTTGGGGGCTAGGGGAAAAGAAAAATATTTTTAAACCCTTTTTATTTTTTAATGAATGGCCCCAAAAACCACCCAATTTTCCAATTTTTAATAAAGGGGCAGAAATTTTTTTTTTAAAATTTTTTGGGGGCCTTTTCCCAAAAATTTTCCAAAGATCCAAATTTAAAAGGGGTTTCCAAAATTTAAAAAAAAAGGAAAAAAAGGGGACTAAAATTAACAAGTTTTGGGGGGTTTTTTGGGGAACATCCCCGGGGGTTCATAAATTTTTTTCCTTTGGCTTTCCTTGTTTTTTAATTTTAAAAAAATAGAAATTTTTTTAAATCGACCTGTTTAGTGTAGAAAGGTAAAAAATTTAAATTTTCGGGGAAACCCCCGGGGGGGAGGGAAAATTTAGATAATTTACGTGTTTGGACCCCTTGGGATGTTTTTTTTCTTTAAAAACTTTGGAAAAAACCCCCCTTTCCCCGACTTTAAAAGTAATTAAGGAAAATTTTTTTCTTTTTCCCACCCCCAAATCCCAATTTTGTAAAAAAAAAAAAAAAAAATAGACCAGGAAAACTAGAATCCCAACAATAAATCCCATACGAAAAACAGGGAAAAGGGTCCCCTTTTTTTTAACCCCAAAAACACGGCCCAAAAAATTTTTTTTTTTCTCTTTAAAACCACTGTGTGCGAAAGTTATTTTTTTATGCTGGGGCACACTGACCAATAGAACTTTCTTTCGAAAGCAGCCCCAAAACCGGGTTTTTCCCCCTCACTAGATTTGAGGGCGTTAAAATTTTGGGGCGAAAACAGTGCGTAAAAAACCCCTGGGGCTTTAACCATACTATACGACCGAAACCCTGAAAGGGTTAAAAAAAAATAAAAATCAAAATACATATACAGTAAAACTCTTTATTTTCCCTTTAAAATTTAGGGTTTTAGCTTAATTGTGGGGTTGAGGATGGTTTTTTACGGTAAAAGTCAGGTGTGGTTTTTTTGCATGGGTAAACACCTCCCACAAAAAAAAGCCCCTTACTTAGCGATGTACTCTTTTTACCAATGACTCGGACTTTTTACGGGCTCGCGACCATAAGATACCAAAATAATTTATTTTAACCCTTTGGGGGTTTTTTTGGACGTACTAGTAGGGTTTAAAGACCCAGGGTTTTTGACGTTGCTATTTACCCAAAAATTCTAGCGCCCCCCAAACCCTAGTGGGAGAAAGCTGGTGGGCCTCCATATGAAAAAATGGTCTATGGGGTCAGTGTGCATGGTATAAAAAAAAATCCTGCAGCACCCCATTTGCATAATGAAAAAAAAAAAAAAAACTTTAAAACCTTTTTTTTTTGGGAAAAAAAACAGCGACTTTGCACTGTATTTTCGTATGGTATTTTTTGTTGAATTTTTTTATTTTTCTTCTCTAAATTTTATAGAAGGAATGCATACATAGAAATTTTAGATAAATTTTGGGGGGGGGGGGGGCAAGGGAAAAATACCTTGAAATTGACTCAAAGTAACAGAAATGTTTTGGGTTTTTTCCCAAAATTTTAAAAATTAAAAAATCATGCCAAGCTCCAAAAAAACGCCCAAATGTTTAGTCTAATATTCTTTTGGGAAATGGCGCCCTTATGATTCATACCATTTCTTACACAATGCAGTAGTCCCGCAAACAGTAAATCTTCTATTTTTTGTGAGAATAAAAATTCAAATGAAAGCAAAGGAATATAAGAGGGGGCCCTTTAACGTGACCCAATTTAACCCGAGGGGAAAAGTCATTTAGTTTCCGGAATGTATTTTTTTGTTTTTCTGGGGCCCCAAATCGGAAATTGGCATCTTTTTGGGAAATTTTTTGTGAAAAAAGGGAAAATTGGGTAAAATTTTTGACCACTGTACTGGATAGTTTTAAATTGGTAAATGGGTTTTCTTTTGCACTCATTTAAAAGAAAAAATGGAGTTCTAGGGAAATATTCATGTTTTTTTTGGGGTTGGGGTACAGTGGAACCCGGCCAAAAATGGGGGTTTAAAATGGGGAAAAATTTGCCGATCCGTAAAAATCGCCGAAACCGCTAACTTCGGAGAGCCCAATTCCGTAAGTTTTTTTTCCCCCCAAATTTTTTATTTTGGTGGGCATTATGATCGGGAAAAGAAATTTTCTACTTTTCACAAGAAAAAATTATAATATTTTTTTTAAAATTTGGGCCCACCTTGAGAACAAGTCTCGGAGAGGGCCTGTTGACCCTCAAAAGGGGTTTAAATTTTATTCCTCTATTTTTTTAAATTTCAAAATACAGTAAAAACTGCTGTATAAACTTTATAAATAATATAAATGGTGCAAAGGGGGGCATGAAAATAGTATCAAAAAAAGGTTCACACAAACCCCTAGCAAATTTTAATATCCCCACTTAGGACGAAAACATTTTTTCCGACGTGTTCCCTTTGGAATGGGAAATCCATTGCTAAAAAGAGGAAAGGGGGGTTTTACAACCTTTAAAAATTTTTTTATTAAGTATTTTTTACAGTGGATCCCCGGTTTTTGGCAAAAATCCGAAATTTGGGAGAAAATCTTAGTAAATTTCCCCTAAGAAATAATGTAAATCCAATTAATCTTTTTCCCGACAAAACCCCAAAAAAATTTAAAAAAAACTATATTTTTTTTTAAAAAAACTAAGTTTTTTCATAAAAGAAAACAATGAGAAAAAAAAATAAAAAACCTAAAAAAAAAAAAAATTTAAACATAAATAAACATTACACACCTTTATTGAAAAATTCCCTTTATGGGATATGGAAAGGAGGGGGGGGGGAGTTGAGTTTTTTTGTTGGGAAGGGGAAAACCCCCTCCATAAGGCCTTAGGTATCAAAGCCCTCTCTGGGGTTACTTCCCCTTTTTGCTTTTACGCCACTAGTTTCCCGCTTGAGTCACGCCCCCTGTTGCACAAAACATCTGTTCGGGAAACCCCGTTTCTGGCATCCCCTTTTAAGATTTTTTCCCAAAAAAGGGGCAAGACACTGTCATTGAACTTTTTCAACCCCACTCCACTTTGCAAAAAATGTCCTTAAACACGGGGGGGGGCACATTTTTCCCCCCCCCCCCTTCCTCCTCTGAACAATACCTCAGCTATGGTCTGTTTCTGTTCCCCGTTTAAAGGGGCTGCAAGCTCTCCGTGATTATCCTTTTCCCCGTGGGGCCCCCCACCCAAATCCTCCCATCCTTTTCCACTCAAATCCAAAACCCCATGGACTTCCCCAAAGGGCAAAATACTTTTCCCAAAAAGGCGAAAGGGGAACAGGGGTTTGCCCCAAAAATCTCAAAATCCTTGTCAAGGGGCAAAAATTTCCCGGCCAAAAAATTTTTTTTCCAAAGGGGAGTTCAAAGTCCTGGGAAATCACTCCTGCCAAGCCTTATCTATAAAAGGGTTTGCAATTGGGGTATTGAAAATGATTCCCCCAACTTTCCCTTTGGGTCAATTCGTGTCCGAGGGCCTTTTAAAGCACCTTTGAAAAATCGCTTTGGGGGTACAGTTTTTTTAAGTTTTAAATACCTCTGGTTCCCTGGACTGGAAAGAGAGGAGTGGAAATTTGGGGGAAGAACTTCACTTTTGATAAATTTTCAAATCCTCAAAACCCCTAGGGCTTCCAAGTCGGGGATTTTAGCAGGAGCCCCCTGTTCATTACCAGGAGGCACTTAAAAACCCCCCCCCGGTCCAAGGGCCCAAAACCCGAAATGGTGCTCCATGTCCCCAAAAAATTTTGGGAAAAAAAAAAAAAAATTAAATTTTTTCTTACAGAAATAAAGAGCATATTTTTGTGAAGGTAATAAGACAAAAAAAAAATTCTGATCAGTACTTACCGAGATACAGTGTCGAGAAGTTTGTCCAAAATGACCTGGTGGCGGCAACATCGACGATTTCCACATCAGACGAAATTACTTTATTTAGCAGTTTTTATATTTTTTCTTTTCTTTTCCAATTTTTTTTCTCTTCCTACTAACATTTGGGGCCTGAGAGACCAATACTGTATATAATGTATATATATATAAACTCACTGTATTGAACACAATAACCGCACTAAAGTTATCATATTATTGTTTACCACTGTTGTTTATTACAATAAACATGCACAAATCTTGTATAATACTAATGTTCTATCATATATTTACATATTTACAATCACTGGACATGGTTTTAGAACTGCTGGAGCTTGTGGAACTCCTTGAAACACGGCACCATGCACAGAGGTACCTTACATTCCTCACACATAAACCTAGTGTCTTTGCGTCTTTGTTGCCGTCGTTTTGTTTGTGCATAGACGATGCATCTCTTCTGAAGCAATTTCTTCTGAGTGGAAGGAAACTGTATTATGAAATGATCACCTTCCCTCCTCAAACGCTTGAGTATATGCTAAGGAGTTCGAGGACCTTGTTGTATAGCAGGTGTTGTTACATGGTACACCTACCATCCAACTTATGACCAAGCTTGGCTCCGACCAACCGGTCGTAAGTCAAAATGGACGTAAGTCGAATCTTTGAAAATTGCCGACATACTGGTAGGGCCTAATGTCAAACTTTTCCTATATAAACTACCTACATAGTACTGTAATGTAATGTACAATCATTATTTCATTCTTTTTACCATAATTTACTTATATGTTATATTTTAATTATTTATGTACTGTATATAATGTATACATGGTAGTGAACTGTATTGTAAATTTTACATCGCTTACAGTATCATATGTTACTGTTATCTTTATGTATTGTCGACAAAGTGAATGGGAGAATACCACTGGTAGTGTCATCCTGCCAGAATGTAGTATAACCTATACCCTAAGAAAGAGAAACAACTCTGGAACATGTGTAATACGTAGCTGGCTGGCTGACCGGGTGGGTGGTGGGTGGCCGGCGGCTGGTTGGCTGACTGAATGTGGCTCTCTCTCTGTATCCTCTCTCTCTCTCTCTCACAGGTACACGTAAGCGAAGGTATCAACATAGTATAAATTACCTAGGATAACCCAAAAAATCCAGACAAAGTGCATAACAGTGGATCTGTGCTCCAGTGCCCTAAATTAATAATATTAATTATTATTATTATTACAATAATACATACAATTAATAATAATAATATTATTATTATTAAACTATAATATAATAATCGTGTCCACTCATTACTTACCTTAAAATATCTGTAGTCTTAATGTAGAGTGAGAGGTGAGTAAACAAGATAAATGAATAAACGAATAAGTGTGTAGAAGGTTGGCGAGTTATGTAAACAAACGTTGTTGTTGTTGTTACCACCCAGACATGAATGGTTCCTGTTCACTCTGTCAAGCCGACCAGAGAAACATCTTCATATTTGTTAATTTATATGTTTATGTGTTATGTAGCATGTTTATTATATAATTTTGAAAAAGAAATCATGGATGGATTAAGCAAAATGTCTATATTAACATTTTATACACATTTAATGCACCTCAGTGATTATTATTATCATTATTAATATGGCATCTTCAAGACCAAGTACACTCTTAATGAGTGGCTCTGAGACAGACAAGCGGACAGAAAGACAGACACAGGTAGACAGACACACAGGTAGACAAAGACACACACAGGTAGACAGAAAGACACACACAGGTAGACAGAAAGACAGAAAAACACACACAGGTAGACAGAAAGACAGACACACAGTAGATATAGACACAGGTAGACAAAAGACAGATACCCAGATATACAGGCAGACAGATACAGACAGGTTTATGTGCAACAGTGAAAAATAGAGTTTGAGAGTAAGAGTCTTTCTTGCCACAATCTCCAGTGCAAGATTCAGACTTCATCTTAGGGCCATGGTGAAATTTACTGACCATTAGTACAGTTAATACAGTATGATGCTGCTGATAGGGCAGGGTAACTCAAACTGATGCTGCCGGCATGACGCATTGCCGCCGCGAGTATTGTCAAATATTGTAGTGGTGTGCATCAGCCGGCCCAGCCCAGATGCCAGATGCATGGTCGTAAGCCGAGTGGACGTATGTCGAGCAGGTCGTAAGTCAGATGGTAGGTGTACTTCATTATGAGTTGTCTGACAACAGACAAACAAAATTCACCATACGGTGGTCTGTTGCGAGTCTTCATTTGGTACATATTATATGCATTGAGCATTGAAATGTCCATGAGATGGAAGAAAAGTTTCATGTACCACTTGTAACTTTTACGAACACAATCAACAAAGCCAATCTGCATGTCACATTTGTCAACCAAGTGCATATTTTGTGTATAATCAATCACTGTCACTGGTTTTCGAATACATTCAATAGTCACTTGATCAACTTTGCCACTGTCTTGCATTTCATTATGGTGAATGGTTGTCAACAATGTGACATCTCGTTTGTCATGCCACCGTAATGCAATGACGTCATTGGCAGTAAACACCTGCACGTCATCACAAGCACCTGCGTTGAGCCTGGGCATATGTTTATGATTAGAATGCACTTTGCCACACACATCTGTCTTGTTCACTCGCAAGAAATCACTGAGTAATGGGCTTGTGTACCAGTTATCGGTATATAATGTATGCCCCTTACCAAGATAAGGTGCCATCATGCTTCGCACTACGTCACCTGAGATACCCAATAACATCTTGGTATCTTTCAATGGTTTACTTCCCGTGTATACAACAATATCCAATACCGAGGCCACTGTCACAGTCACAGAGTACAAACATTTTTTATACCAAAGCGTTTCCTCTTGCTCAGTATATACTGCTTGAATGACAGCCTACCTTTGAACAAAATCAAAGACTCGTCAATTACAAGATTCTTCAGTGGATAAAAGTATATGCTGAACTTTTGTTTGAGAAACATAAAAACATTTCTTATCTTGTATAACCTGTCACTTCTGTCAGGCCTGGTTTTGTCAGAGAAGTGCAACATATGTAACAGTAAGATAAACCTGTTCACTGGATGATTTCACTTAAGACCGGGGTAGAAATTAGCCGATCTGTGGACCAGTATGCTTTTATATTATGCTTATAGACATGAGGCATAAGCATTATTGTTGCAAAAAGCAAATACATTTCTGCACCTTCCACCGGTGTAGTCTTGACTGTGGTGATATGATCGTATTTGCCATGGTGTACTCAAAATACTTACTACTTTCCCTGACAACAGTTTCCATCAATGGCTGATCAAAGATAGTTCTAAGAATTCCAGTTCATTTGCAGTGTTTCCAAGGGGACAAGTTGGTAGAATTCCACTTTCAGAGTCATCAAAGTGGTGGGGCTTGGGAAGAAAATTGGGATTTTGCTGCCAATCCTAGATACGGTTTGCTGGTGGATACTGGACATCATGGGCTGGTTGTGCGGGTAGTTGTGTGGTTGTGGTGGGCTGGTGGCTGATGCTCCGCTTTGTCCTTGAACTGCGGAGTCAGCAGCGTGGGTCCCAGCCTGGGCTGGTGAGTCATGCATGGCCGTGGCACTACCATCACCACTACCACCATCTACTGATGCCTGTGGTCTATCCATGCCAAGTGCAGCCACATCATCCTCACTATCACTATCTATACCTGGTGTAGGGCCACGGGATGCACTCCGGGATGTACTCCGTCCCCTGGGCACAGCGTAGGGTACACTACCCGAGCGCATGCAGCAGCGTACATACCGATGCTTCACTGGTGAATATGATTCCTCACTATCACTACTTGAATGGTCGTCAAGAGCAATAAAATCAGAATCCACATCACTATCATCATCATTACTGAAGTCAGAGGCCTGGCCATGCGAAAGTAAGTTTTCTCTTTTGTTGAGGTACAACCGACCATGACTGACGAGTGCCCACACCAGAGGCTGAGGATCGTCAGGGTTTTCTGCACTAATATCGATATCCTGGTCATTCTTTTCGGTCACTAACTGATCAAAGCCAAAGAATTCGTCTTCATTTCCGCTTTCATCACTGTCAGAACTATCAGATAGGAACAGGAGAGTCCCAATTTTCCTTGGAGTGAGAGCTGCCTTGCGACGAGGCATGGTGAACAAGGGTAACTGATCCGGCATTCCCACAATGCTATGCGGGTGCCTAGATTTTTTGTTTATGGCGCACACCCACCACGCACACCCGTTCTCTCACATGTAGGCCTATGAGCGTTTTTGCTCTAAATTTGATGGTGCTAGAATTTTGGCATAGATCTACGGTTTGGACACTCAATGTGAAGCCGTAGATCTACGGGACAGACCCTGAAAGGGTTAAGTGGCAATTTATTTTCCAGGAGGTATTTCTTCACACTTGGGCCAAACACTTCATTGACCCACTCCATGAAAATTTGCCTCGTGACCCATGCCTTATTGCTAGCCTTCCTCATCACACACAATTCACTCTTCATGACATTGTTTTTCTTGAGCACTCGGGGATTTTCAGAGTGATACACGAGTAAAGGCTTCACTTTGAAATCCCCACTAGCGTTATCACAGAGCAAAAGAGTTAGCCTGTCCTTCATAGGCTTGTGTCCTGGCAGTGCCTTTTCCTCCTGCATGATGTAGGTCTTCTTTGGCATTGTCTTCCAAAAGAGGCATGTTTCATCACAAATGAACGTACCCTTTGAATTCATCAACGATTGCTTCGGCCGCACGATTGTCACTATTTGCAGACTTGCCATGCCATCCTACACTGTGTATGCCACTTCGCTTCTTGATTCTGTCGAACTAGCCTTTGCTGGATATAAATTCACTAACAGCAACACTTGTTCCCGGAATTTTCTTTACGAGATCCGCATGCAACTGCCTTGCCTTCTCGCAAATTATCCCTTCCGAAACACTATCTCCCGCTATCTGTTATTCGTTTATCCAAACCAACAACAACTTCTCCACATCCTCAATTGTTTGCGATCTCTGTTTCGTTAGCATATTTACCCCTTTCACAACATCAGCTTCCTTGTTTTCCCTGCTTTCTTCACCAGGATGGAACGGATTGTTGAGGGTTAAACCCCTTTGCCATACTTTCCTGGCGAGACCCCCCCCACATGTCACCACTTTCTTTTTTTTGCTAAAACTTCTTTCTTGAATTCATCAGTTTTTTCGCTTTCTTTATAAAAGGGGTTTTGGGGGCACTCTAAAATTTTCCCTTTGCCCCTTTGGGGGCTATTTCACAGCCCAAAAATTTAAAAAACAAGCACCAAAAACAAGAACACACGGAGAAATTCCAAAATTTCAAGGGAGAGAGGGGAGAGAGAAGAGAGAGAGGGGGGGGAAAAAAAAAGAAGAGAGAGGGGAGAGAAGAGAGGAGAGAGAGAAAAGGGGAGAAAAGGGGAGAAAAATTGGGAGGAGATTGAGAGAGATTAAAGAAAATTGAAGAGATTGAGAGAGTTTGGAGACTTTGAGAGAGATTGAGAGAAAATTGAGAAGATTGAAGTTTGAAAGAAGAAAATTTGAGAGAATTGAGAGAGATTAGAGAGATTGGAGAGAGTGAAAGAGAGAAAAGAGGGGAAGAAAAAGAGAGGGGGAGGAGAGGGGAGGGGAGAAAGAGAGAGAGGGGGGAGAGAGAGAGAGAGAAAAGAAAATTAGAAAAGAGGGGAAAAGGAGAGAGAGAGAAAAGAGAAAAATTGGAAAAGGAGGGGAGAGAGAGAGAGAGAGAGAGGAGAGAGAGGGGAAGAGAGAGAAAAGTTTTGGAAGAGAAGAGAGAGAAAAGAGAGACGAGAACCCTGAGTGTGAACGGATGAGGAAGCAGCGTTCCGAGGGTTTTGGAAAATGTCCATACCAATGTTTTTCCAAAAGTAAAATGCATAAAATTTCCGGGGGGAAATTTCGCTAAAAAAAAGTGCTAGTTTTTCCAAATTTAAAATTTTTCCAACAACAGTCGATAACGAGGGTCACTGTATTTATAAAAAATTAAAACCTCTCCTCACTTAATAATGAAGTTCCATTCCTAAGCCCACTAAAGAAAAATGAAATCTCGCAATCGAGGTCACCTCTAAACTGATACAGTGGAACTTGACTTATTAGTGCCCGAACATACGAATTTTTCGAGATATGAGCCATCAAGGGGGTCGTTTTTTTTGCACTAAATTACGAGCCAACATTTAAATTTTAAGAGCCAGCTCCCCCCCACTTCCCCCTCAACCCAAAACTTTAACCCCTTTCCTTTTAAATCTATGTTTTTCATGCTTTTAAATTCCATGAAATCTTTCTCTTTTTTTTTTACCACACTGCCTTTACAATTATTTTTCTGAGGACCCAGGGTTTTAGAAAAGAAAAATTTTGGGCCAAGTGACGTAAAAACCAAACCCCCGGCCCGGGATTAAAAACCCGCGGTCAAGAGTCCTCAAAACTCCAACCGCCCGCTTTAGCCACAAGGTCTGGATTTTTGGGGAGACCCCCTGACCGCGGGTTCAACCCGGGGCCGGGGTATGGTTTTTTTGCAATTGTGTCATTACGTTTTTCGTGAGTCAAGGTGACTTCAAAAAAGTAAGCAAACCGGGAAAAAACTGCTCCCACGGGAAAAGGTAAACAGGCACTGATTTTGATTTCCCTTTCTGAAGCTCTCTTGTTATAATAAGGTTATTAAAAATTTAAAGGGAATTGAGGTTTCTTTTGTTTTTTGTAATAATAATTATTATAACTTATTTTTGAAAAAAATTTTAAAGGGAACTGAAGCCCCTCACCACATAAAGGGTTTTCCTTTTGAGGGCTGGGGGGGGCTCTTGATCGGGGCGGGATATCCCCTATTTCCCTTAAATTAAAAATTAATAATAAAAAAAGGGAAAAATCATCTTTTTTTTCTCAGCCCCCCCCCCTTTACAATTATTTTCTTAGGACCCTTTTTTAGAAAAGCAAATTTGGCCAAATGACTGCCCAAAAAATGAAAGCAAATCAGGAAAACTGCTCCCACTGTGAGGTAAACAGTGCACTGATTTTGATTTCCCCGTTCTAAACCCTCCTCTTGTTAATTATTTTTTTTTTGGGTAAATGAAGGGTTTCGGGAAGAACCGACATTTTGAAAAATTTAAAGACACATGTGCAACTTTTGGGTATCTTTATTGGGGAAACGTTTCACCACACAGTGGCTTCATCAGTCCATACATAGGAAAAACTTGAAAACAGGAGGAGAATGGGGAAACACCCCCTAAAACCTTAGTCAATGTTTTTCACCCAAATAAACCTTGAGAGAATACGGCGGGATAAAGGGGAGAAGCACCCTTATAAACCAAAGGCAGGAGAGGTGCACAGTCATGGGGGTGTCCCCTTTTGGGTTCAATGTGGAAGTGGGTTTGTCCCCCAAGAATTGGGAAAGGGCGAAAAATTTCCCTTTAATTTAAATCCCAAGAAGCGGCAGTGCCCTGACAGTTTTGTAGATGAAGGTTCTTCATCTACAAACCTGCCCAGACACTGCAACTTTTTGGGATCTTAATACTTAGGAATTCCCCGCTTGCCTAATTCGGGGGCCCCACCTACTTCCACATTGAACAAATGTGACACCACCTATGACTGTTTGCACCCCCTCCTCCCATACGGTTTATAAGCTGCTTCTCCGCTCATCTGCCTATTCCTACTCAAATTGATGGACTGAACACATCGACCCCAAGGTTGAGGGACGATTACCCATTCCCCCCCTGTTTTTCCCAAGTTTCTCCAAATTAAAGGACGATGAACCACGGGGTGGTGAAATTTTTTTCCTTTAAATTTAAGATACCCAAGGTTTCCCACATGGTCTAATTTTTTTCCCCCAAAACATACTAAACCCCCTGCCAATTTGGTTTCGGGCCCTAAAAAAAATACTAATGATGCTATTATACACATGCAAGAACATAAAATACACTGCAAAAGAGAAAAAAGAAGCCCCCACGGGGGAAATCTTCATTGCCCTTACGTAAACCCTTTTGGGATACAGTTGCCCAAAGACGGGGCTCCACGAAAAAATTGTCACACAAAGGTATAAGAGGGAAACCCCCCAAAATTACCTCAAGTCAAAACCTCAGCAACAGAACCCAAATATGTGTACGCAAATGGGGAAAACTCTTTTTGCGCAACCAATTCCGTTGGTGCCCCACGGGAAGTGCCTTGGCCCTTTTTCTCTTTCTCCCTATACATAAATGACCTTCCAAAATGCTTCGCAATTACCCAAACCCACACAAATTTGCAGAGACACAAAAATCCGTCTTCCCTCACCCCGAGCCCAGCCCAAAATAGCCAAACTGAAAATCCAAATTTAAACCAAAAAATATCTACCTGGATGGGGACTAACAAACTTACACTAAACTTGAAAAAACCTATTTAAAATTCATTTTGGTAACAGAGCTACAGATGTCCCTCAAAAACATAATAAATAAACGGAACCTATACAAAGCTAACAGGGGGAAAATTCTTAGGAATCCACCTTGAAAAATTAGACCCCAAATTTTCAAAACACATATACAACAAATTTCTAAAAAAATTTTCCAAGACTGTAGGCAACAAAATCGAAGATACGTCCCTATGTTCCAAAATTCACCCTCCTGGCCCTAATCACCTCTTATTTACCCCTATCTCACCTAGGGAATTTGTGCTTTGGGCTCAACAACATTAACCATCTCAAAACCACTAATTACCCAAAAAAAGGGCGCAGTTAAAAATGAAACAAATTCTCACTACAGGCAGCACCCCCAAACCAATTTTCCCAATAAAAACTAAACCTACCACCATACAAAACATCCATACAATTACGGCACCTATTACATACATAGAACACTTAAACTCTGATAAACCCCCCCTAAAAATCTCCTTCCAACCTCAACAGAACACATAAACCATAACAAAAAGGGCACAGATCACTTTTTGATTTTCCTCGTGTTCACCCCTCAAAAAAAATGCAAAAACCAATGAAACAAAAAAGGGCCCTAAAACCCGGGAATTTCTTTAAACCTTTAAAATAAAAGAAACATTTCCCTGTTTAAAAATTTCAAGTCTCTACTCAAAATCCTTCCCCCCAAAAACCAAAAAAATACGAATAACTGAACCTTAAAAATTTGTAATTTTTAAATTTTTCTCACAATTATACAAAAAAATGAAAAAACCAAAAACCCCAAATCAAATTTTAAATTATTTTTTTAAATACACTACCTAACAGAATCCTTCATATGACCTGCCCTTTTGTAATACCACTTGTGCTTTAAAGTAATCTGTTTACATTAATTTTTATAAACTAAATTCCCTCATTGCTTAAAAAATCTTAATTTAAATTTTAACCCACCCCGTAATGCTATGAATTATAATGGCTTTGGAAACCTGCTCTTATCTTTTATTTTTTTGTACCTCTGTATGTGTGCACAAATTTTAAAAAAATAAATAAATAAATAATAAAAACTTTTTTAATTTTTAAAAATCCCAAAAAAAAAGCGCTAAGCCACAAGGGGTATTTCATTTCTGCCTTGTTGTTTTTAATTAATTTTAATTATTATTAAATTTTTTAAATTTTGGGGAATGAAGCCATCGTTATAAAAATTTTTATTTTTATTATTTTTATTATTATTTTTATTATTATTTAAAATTAATAAAATTTTTAGAAATTGAGCACCAAAACCAGTTCCCCCAACATTAAGAGCCCCTTAAACCCCCTCAAAGGGTTTCCTTTACAAATGGTGAGGGAAATCTTGATCTAGGGGGAAATTGGGTATAAGCTCTTGTTGAAAAAAATAGTTAATTAAAAATAAAAAGCAAAGCTTCACTTTTCCCCAAATTTTTCAATTTAAAAATAAAAAAGATTAAATTTTTATTATTAGTAATGCAATGATGATAAGCTTTTTCCCTAAATTAACCCCCTTTGGGCGTGTTTGAAACCCAAAAAATCGGTAAATTTATTAAATATTTTTGGCGCGGGGTCATACTTTTGCGGGCCCCCCGCGGGGGCCCGCTTCCCCTTCTTTTGTTTCCAACCAAACAAAAACCCTTTCCCCGAGTCCCCTTCCCGCTAATTTCAGGGTTTGCTCTGCCGGGCCTTTCCCATTGGTTTTAGAGATCAAAATAAAAAACCTGGGGCTTGGCTTCGAACACAAAACCATTTTTCCCCCCCACCATTTCTAATCTACTCTTTGGGTTTAAACATTCCACAATGGGCGGTAATACTGAAATTTTGGGTTTTTTTGCTTACAGAAAGTTTGGCATATTTTATAATACCTAAAGGCCGTGTGAAAACATAATAGGGGTGTACATGCAGTTGAAAAAAATGCAAGCATTTTAGTCCAAATTTTTTCGGTTTTTTGCGCGAGTTTTCCCCGGAATTCCAATTATATCAAATAAATATTTATAAAAAATTTTCAATTGCATATATGAACTCCGTAGTGGTCTGGATTTAAAAACAGGAGGGTTTTTTATTGTCCCCTTCCCGTTCCATGAGAGGCTGTTTTATGGGGGCAGTCGACCACCCGGGCGAGGTATGTCCCCGCGTTTCTGAAGAACCCTTGGGCCGGGAAACCCGAGGAGACGAACCAGAATTCTGGGTAGGGGGGGTGAAAACTTTTCCACCCGCATGCACAGGATGCAGAATGTCAAGTGAAGATGAGGGGGGAGGAAAAAAGGGAAAAAAAGGGCCCCCAAAAAAAAAAAACCAAAAAAAAAGAATGAGGAAAAAGAAAAATTTTAGGGTTTAGGAATACCCGGATGAGGAAGAGATCCATGAGAATATTGCTCTTCAAGTTTCCCTCTCAGGAAACCCTAAAAGACATTAAAAATTTATCCTTTTTCCGGCATATGAACATGAAAAGCCTCTTGCAATTGGGCTCCATATGAGGTATTTTTGGGGGGGGTTTGTTACTTTGGGCCCTGAAAGATAACAAGCATTTCAAACAAATTTTTAACAAGGGAACAAACCTAAATAAAACTTTTTTTAAAAAATTCTGAAGAGATCAAAAGAGGTTCCTAGGTATTTTGTTTTTTTCATGGGTAAAATTTCTCCACACCATCCCTCGAAAAACTATTGGAAAGCTGCTTTTAAAGGAAACCCACAGGTTGCAAAAAAGCATGGCTCTAAATTTTTGGTACCTTAGAAATCATAATTTATTTTTAAAAAACAACACCAAAAAAGGGTAATTTACAATTCTACAAAGTAAGGCTCTTTTCCCCTGAACTAACTAATGCCCTTTCTTGAAAATTCCAGCTACAAACCCCAAACAATCTATTGATGAAGTCATGGTTGGTTTTTAAAAGGGAAAACCCGCTGGAAACCAAGGCATACATCAAAAAAAACCAGATAAGGGGGTTTTTAAACTTTTTTCGTCAAGTCCCGATGGCTCTACGTGATATACTCTTTTAAACAAGGACAACAACTTTTGAAAACACATCCCCAAACGCTGCCAAAAGGAAGAATCTAAACTTTTTCCAAAAATACAAAGATTGTTTCTGGTACTTGCACAAACTATAAAAAGACAAAAACAACACAATCTATTCTGAAAATTTCTTTTAAGTAAGCCCTTTTGGGCAAGCTACTAAAAGATAAGTATAACTTCAGATAAAATGGAACCCGTACGGGCAATAGATTTGGGAAGGCCCCCAACTGGTGCCAAACAAACCCAAAAGGAAAAAATCAGTGGGGGTCAGGGGGAATTTTTTCTTCAACAACAATGATGGGCCTTGTTGTAAAAGATGGAAGGACACCAAAGTTGTGACTTTTGTGACAAAGATATTGGGGGGCGAGGGCCCCTGATTTTTTTTGAGAAGGGTATAACAAGGGGACAAAGAGGGAAAAAGAAAATATCGTGCCCTGCAGTCATCAAGAAATAAAAAGCAAACAAGGGGGGGTTTGGGGGCAAAAAACAACAGTTTGGGGCATTTTCCCACAAAACCCAAAAGAAATCAAAACGTTGGTAAATTTCGGCTATTTGCCTTTTATTTTTTGAACTTGCTGTTGTGAAAGCCCTGGGGTGCTTTATTTTCCGTGATTCCGACAAAAAGCAAAAATGTAAAACTGAAGTAAATTTTAGGAATTCTATCTCTGAAATTGCAATCAAAAGGGGCAAAACCTTAGAGGGACAGCCTAAGAACAACTCCCCAAAACCTTCACCAACTAATTTTACCATGTACTTCCAAGGTGTTGGCAAAAGGTTTAAAACCTTGGGGGGGGAAAAACGTCAGAAATCCGGATGACAGTGTTAGGAAAGACATTACTCTAATGCACTTCCCAAGGCAGGGCCAAAGGGCCCTTTACCCTTTCAAGTATTGCAGCACCTCGAAAAAAACCCGGGAACATCGTCATTCGTCTTTTTAGGTATGCAAAATAAATCTTTTGCATAAAGACTGAAAAGAAATTGTTTTCCCCAGCTTCCCCTCTTGGCCCCAAATTCAATTTTAAAATCATTGGGCTTTCCCAAAAGAATCTCAGGAATATAGGATTGGGAAAATTGCATTTACTTTGCAATTTGGCCCTTGTTTTAATTTGCTTCCCCCTTTTTTTATTTTTGTAACAATTAAAAAATGTTTTGAACAAATTCCCTTTATGGGTTTTTTTTTGGGGGGGGTATATTAAATTTTAAAAAAATTTTTTTGGTGGTTTTAAATTTAAAAATTGCAATTTTCAAATAAAAAAAATTTTTTTCCTTTTTTCGGGGGGGGCCTAATATTTTTTTTCGGGGATTGGCAATTGGGTCGAAAACTAACCATCAGAAATCAATTTTTATTGGGGTCATGACCTTTTATTGAGTTTCCTATCCACCCTAGGGAGTTTTAGTTTCGAATTTCCCAAATTTTTTGGACCCCCCTTGCGCGATGAAGGTTTAAAAGTAAAAAATAAAAATTATTATAACAATAGAGCTTTTAGTTCCTTTAAAATTTTTAAATAAATTTAATTTTTATTTTAATTTTTTACCCAAAAAAAATAGAGCTTTAGTTTCCCCAATTTAAAATAAAAAATAATAATAATGATGTTTAAAAAAAAAAAATAATTTTTTAGAATCCTGGCCCCCAAAATTGGTGCAGCTGATGTTTACCAAACGCTGTCGAAGCAGTTCCCCCCTGATTTGCTTTTCATTTTTTAAAAGTCATTTTGCCCAAAATTTTATTTCCAAAACCCGGGCCTAAAAAATAAATTTTAAAAAACAAATGCGAAAGAAAAAAAATGATGATTTTTCCTGGGAAATTTAAAACATGAAATCATAGATAAAAAAAATGCAAGGGGCACGGGGTTGGATTTTTGCCAGACAAAACCAGCGCAGGGACATTTTACTATATGTACCCCCTCAAAGAAGGGTTTTCCCTTTATGTTGGGGAGGGGGCCTTGATTTAGGAAATTGGGTCCCATCTGCAAATTCCCTGAATTAAGCCTAAGAGCCCCACATCCCCCCCAGGCGCAGCATAAAACCTCCAGGTTTTGCGGGTTCCCCCCTTTAAATTAAAAAAATAATAATTAACTAGTATATGCATGATACTTTAAACAGCAGGAGTCTTTAAAAGGGAAAAGTGTCAGCCAAGGGTGTTACAAATTTAAAGCCCAAAACTGTGAACCTCTGTCCATGAAAAGACTGAGTTGTTGCTGACGTGGTTGAGAGAGAAGCAGCTCGCAGGAGATACCGTATCAGTTATGTTCAGTGATTAAACAAAACAAATTGTATCAGTTATGTTCAATGTGTAAGTACATATACACTTTATATAAACAGTTTATTATATCTTTACATTCTGTAGTATATTATGATTTATTATGTGTTTATATGCTTAGAGCTTCTTTTTGATTATAAAAATAATAATAATTTTTTTTTTTTTTTATTATCATCACACTGGCCGATTCCCACCAAGGCAGGGTGGCCCGAAAAAGTAAAACTTTCACCATCAGTCACTCCATCACTGTCTTGCCAGAAGGGTGCTTTACACTACAGTTTTTAAACTGCAACATTAACACCCCTCCTTCAGAGTGCAGGCACTGTACTTCCCATCTCCAGGACTCAAGTCCGGCCTGCCGGTTTCCCTGAACCCCTTCATAAATGTTACTTTGCTCACACTCCAACAGCACGTCAAGTATTAAAAACCATTTGTCTCCATTCACTCCTATCAAACACGCTCACGCATGCCTGCTGGAAGTCCAAGCCCCTCGCACACAAAACCTCCTTTACCCCCTCCCTCCAACCTTTCCTAGGCCGACCCCTACCCCGCCTTCCTTCCACTACAGACTGATACACTCTTGAAGTCATTCTGTTTTGCTCCATTCTCTCTACATGTCCGAACCACCTCAACAACCCCTCCTCAGCCCTCTGGACAACAGTTTTGGTAATCCTGCACCTCCTCCTAACTTCCAAACTACGAATTCTCTGCATTATATTCACACCACACATTGCCCTCAGACATGACATCTCCACTGCCTCCAGCCTTCTCCTCGCTGCAACATTCATCACCCACGCTTCACACCCATATAAGAGAGTTGGTAAAACTATACTCTCATACATTCCCCTCTTTGCCTCCAAGGACAAAGTTCTTTGTCTCCACAGACTCCTAAGTGCACCACTCACTCTTTTTCCCTCATCAATTCTATGATTCACCTCATCTTTCATAGACCCATCCGCTGACACGTCCACTCCCAAATATCTGAATACGTTCACCTCCTCCATACTCTCTCCCTCCAATCTGATATTCAATCTTTCATCACCTAATCTTTTTGTTATCCTCATAACCTTACTCTTTCCTGTATTCACCTTTAATTTTCTTCTTTTGCACACCCTACCAAATTCATCCACCAATCTCTGCAACTTCTCTTCAGAATCTCCCAAGAGCACAGTGTCATCAGCAAAGAGCAGCTGTGACAACTCCCACTTTGTGTGTGATTCTTTATCTTTTAACTCCACGCCTCTTGCCAAAACCCTCGCATTTACTTCTCTTACAACCCCATCTATAAATATATTAAACAACCACGGTGACATCACACATCCTTGTCTAAGGCCTACTTTTACTGGGAAAAAATTTCCCTCTTTCCTACATACTCTAACTTGAGCCTCACTATCCTCGTAAAAACTCTTCACTGCTTTCAGTAACCTACCTCCTACACCATACACTTGCAACATCTGCCACATTGCCCCCCTATCCACCCTGTCATACGCCTTTTCCAAATCCATAAATGCCACAAAGACCTCTTTAGCCTTATCTAAATACTGTTCACTTATATGTTTCACTGTAAACACCTGGTCCACACACCCCCTACCTTTCCTAAAGCCTCCTTGTTCATCTGCTATCCTATTCTCCGTCTTACTCTTAATTCTTACTCTTAAGAATTAAGAATTAAGAAATAATAATAATATGTGTTTATATACGATATTCTCAGTGTTTTCCTTAGAAAATTGGTGATCTATTGCAGTTAGCCTCAAAAATACTCTGTTTTCTCTTACAATAAGGGCACAGGAAGATACTCTCAGTATATACACACAGGAAATGGCGGACACATTCGCCGCTGCCTCTGCCACTGTATTATGGCCTATTTTATTCATTATAGAGTAGTATATATCATGTTTCTGTGTTAATTATATTGTTTATTATGTTATATTAGATGAATTGTGATAGACAAATAAGCTGTATAGTTGGTAATAGCACCATATTCAAGTATTTTTTTCTTGGCTCTCCGGAGTTCAAGAACAGATTAATGACTTTTCAATTAGTTTAAATGATGAAAATTAATTTGATATATGAGTAAATTGAGTTACGAGCTAGCTCCTGGAATGGATTAAACTCCTAAGTCAAGGTTCCACTGCACTTGAAAAATGCCACCACCTGAAATTAGAACATTCAGTTTTATGTTTGCTGTGAAAATCCTTTCAATCCATTCATTATTAATGATGATACAACATGAAAGAGGTCAATAACTTACTTCCAAGATATGTATTCCAGGAAACACAAGCATAGCTGATTACTAGGGAAATTTTTTTTTGAGATAACCAAACTTTTTTCATTCTTTGCATAGGATAAGGGTGATCTTCAATAGTTACCCTTCAGGTGCATAACATCGCGGTCACTTTTTTTTTATTTCTCCTTGCCCACCCTTTAATACCTCTCCATATAATGTCGTTTTATTCATTTGGGCAACTTTATCATTCCTCTACATTATTTATGTTATACCTAATGTTATTCTGTAATAAATATGATAGGTGGATAGCCTTTATTGATAGTAATAGTATAATTATACAGTACAGTAGGGCCCCACTTTATGGCGTTTAGCCTTATTGCATTCCATTAATACAACGATTTCAAATTATGACCAAAATTTGCGATTCAGCAAGCAGTCTTTCAAATACAGCGAGCCCCACCCGGTTTGTTTACATTCTATGTGAGCACATCTCTCTATTATGTCTGGAAATTTTCCAAAATTTCAAGTGTTTTAAAGTTACAGTATTGTGTATTTTATATATACAGTGGACCCCCGCATAACGATCACCTCCGAATGAGACCAATTATGTAAGTGTATTTATGTAAGTGCGTTTGTACGTGTATGTTTGGGGGTCTGAAATGGACTAATCTACTTCACAATATTCCTTATGGGAACAAATTCGGTCAGTACTGGCACCTGAACATAATTCTGGAGTGAAAAAATATCATTAACCGGGGCTCCACTGTACTCTGATAATTATACTTATGTGTACCTGCACCTAAATATACTTACACACTGTGCTGGCATGCAGGTACACATTAAAATCACTAAGAGTCTCTCTAACTCAACGCCATACAATAATCTCTTGGGCCCATTAACCCATTAACTGTCCAAACGTATATAAATGTTTTATTTTCCTGCCTTCAAATATGGCAAGACTGGCCTGAGATGCCTTGTCAGCACAGAATGGGTCATAACACTCAGTGTGCACTGTATTAAAAAAATCTGGGACCACTTAGTACTTTGTGGGAGCACCAGTTCAAATGAGCACCAGCTAGAGCAAACAGCGGGGCAAACACCTGGGATTCACTGATTTTATGTAGTATTAACTCTTCCATTTTAAGAGGAAAGTGATGTTGACCCAAAGTTTAGTGGCTTTGAGGTGGATGTGGCCATAAGTGGTCGAGGAAATATCAAAAACCCTCTATAATAACCCATGTGCAACATTTGTGAAACACCCTTTCAGAATGTCTTATAACCCATGCCCAAAGTAAAAAGAAACAATTCTGGAACATAATACTTGTTGAGCAGACTGGCTGGCTGGCTGACTGGCTGGCTGACTGGCTGGCCACCTGGCTGGCCAGCTGCATGGCTGGCCGGCTGCTGGCAGCCTGGCTCCGTTTGTCTGTGTCTATGTCTATCTCTGTCTATCTGTCTCTGTCTGTCTCTTTCAATCTGTCTCTATCTCTGTCTCACTGGTACACATAAATACAAGTATACAAAGTGAAAATTACCTAGGATAACCAAAAAAAATCTAGACAAAGTGCTATACCCTGCTTGGAGATATGAGCAAACGTGATGGCGCAGTCTTGTGGCTCTCTCTGAGACAGAGAGCTAGATGCATAGACAGATAGACAGGGAGCATGACAGACAGACAAATAGACAGACAGACAGACATGTTTGTGTACCAGTGAAAAGAAAGCGAGGGCTGATGCTCATCAAATGTCAGCTTTTATCTAATGTTATCTCATCTTATCATGTCACTGTCAGGGGTGGACTGAGGTGTTTTCCATGCTTCAAGGGAAATTATTATTATTTTTTTCTTCTTTTCTTCTTCTTCTTCTTGTATACTTCCACATATAAATAATTTGTATATATTCCAAGACAGTAGTAAATGGCCAAGGCAGGTGTGAATGTCCACCTGTCAGTGTGTTTGTAACAATGTGAATACAATTTCAGTACCTAATATAGTGTCAGAACAAAGATTGGTTATGAAATGACAAGAACTACTATAAATTGTAAGTATCAGAACATCAAAATTACATAAAATATGAAAAATATGAATATCAGCAACACTTCTGCAAGCGGCAGGACTTGATGTTGCTGTCACGTGAGCATCCAGTGCCAACATCTCAGCCTCATATCTATAAGTACTGACCCTAATTTTTTTTTTATCCTATAACACTTAGAAAAATATGCTCTTTATTTTCATTAAAAAACACGATTTTTTTTATTTTTCAAAATATTCAGGGCACTGGGGTAGTGAACGTATATATATGTTTGGACCGTTTATGGGTTAAATGTTGTATATTACATAAATATAGACATTTCCATTAATCCATCTATGATATTTTTTCAAAATCATATAATAAACATGCTACATAACATATAAACATGATACATACACCTACAGTATAAAATTGACATAAATATAAGATTTGTTTAAAAAATGGTTGGTAGGTGTTGGAAGAATTGGTTTTTGTCTAGTCAAAAACCATACCTTTTGTATGCCTTCTATCTATAGCTATTCACAACCCTTGTGGGTTTAGCACTAATTTGTAATAATAATAATAATAATCACTCTGAATAAGTAAGTTTATTCAGGTTTACACAAATACAGTTACATAGATTATCATACACAGCAGCATATGTGTAGAGAACCCAGGATAAATAAAGTCAGAGAGGTACATTAAATGTCGTATAAAACGTTAATATAGACATTTTGCTTAATCCATCTATGATATTTTTTCAAAATTATATAATAAACTTGCTATGCAACATATAAACATGATAAATATACCCAGAGTAGAATAAATTAACATAAATATGAGATGTTTTTCTAGTCGGCTCGTGAGGTGACCTAAACCATACGTGTCTGGCTGGTTTGTTTACATAAAGTTCATTTCTTTGTAAAGGTTACAATGTGTAATTACAATTTTGATTTGCTAAGTACAAAGATAGCCACTATCATGCCCAGGCATTTTGGGCAGACTAATCTTAATACAGTGGAACCTCAAATATCGAACTGCTCCCAACTCGACCAATTATGTAAGTGTATTTTTATAAGTGCTTTTATAAGTGTATTTTTGAGGGTCTGAAATTAACTAATCTAATTTATAAATTAGACACATGTGCAACTCTTGGTTATCTTTATTGAGGAAACGTTTCGCCACACAGTGGCTTCATCAGTCCATAGGTAGGAGAAACATGAAGAACAGGAGGAGAATGAGGTAATCAGTCCCTCAACCTTGAGTCGATGTGTTCAGTCCATCAATCTTGAGTAGAATACGGCATATGAGTGGAGAAGCAGCTTATAAACTGTATGGCAGGAGAGGTGCAGCAGTCATAGGTGGTGTAACATTTGTTCAATGTGGAAGTAGGTCGTGCCCAAGAATTAGGCAAGCGAAGAATTCCTAAGTATTATTATAAGCTGCTTCTCCGCTCATATGCCGTATTCTATTCAAGATTGATGGACTGAACACATCGACTCAAGGTTGAGGGACTGATTACCTCATTCTCCTCCTGTTCTTCAAGTTTCTCCTACGTATGGACTGATGAAGCCACTGTGTGGCGAAACGTTTCCTCAATAAAGATACCCAAGAGTTGCACAAGTGTCTAATTTATCAACATGTCGGTTCTCTGAACCATTCATCTACTAATCTAATTTACATTATTCCTGATGGGAATAAATTCGTTCAGTAATGGCACTCGAACAGCTGTCTGGAACGAAGAAAGTTCGATACTGTATTTGAGGTTCCAACACAACTAATTAAAACTAGATATGATAATAGTACATAGGAACTATACTTAAAACTAAACACTATACTACACATTTACCACTACTACACATCTACCACTACATCTACTACCCCTACACTATATCTACCACCATTACACAATATCTACCACCCCTGACTGTGCATCTACCACCATTCACTATACATCTAACACTACCTATATCTACCACCATTCACTGTACATCTACCACCACTTCACTGTACATGTACCATCATTATATACATTCTAATTTCCATTGACTCTATGTAACATTATATTATAAAGTACCCAATTACATAAATTCTAACCTCACTATAATTTTGGTAATGTTATATCTCTTAAAAGTGTTACAAGTCATTTAAGAAATATGCATGGATGTGCCAAGTCAACTTCAAGGCTAACAAGTTGGTCTCATCTGCCAGTCATCATGTCTCTCAGTAATAACTGGAGGTTGGATCTGCAGAACCTGCGATGTCTTAAGGGCATGGATGTGTACAAAATCTTTGCTAAAACAACTCGTCTCTTCGGTAAAGTATGTAAGGTTGTTGTTGGTCATGATGCACTGATGGAAGCATCACCTTTGCATCGTGGTGAAGGATTTTTGTACACACAAAGGCACAAAACTGGCTGGCACTCAGTATCCATATATCGATGCTTCGACGGACGGTATCTCTATTTTGATCCAACAACAGCTCCTGCACCTGACTCATTTAACGCCTTTAGGAAACAACACAAGATCTCCTCTAAGAAGGTTACTGAAGTTAAAGCTCGTTTCCAACTTCCAGGTCACAAGACATGTGCCTACCACGCTATAACCTTCCTCAACCATGTCACAATGTCACCTATAAGGGACTCATACCTTCTCACAAGGGATTATAAACTCATGATGGGTCATAACACTGACCAACACGCTGTGAGACAAGTGATCAACCTTTTAACTGAATTTCAAAATGAAATTGATTTATCATGGGTTCCGTTGAGAACTCCAGTCCTTGCTACACTCCCTTTTAGCAGTGATAACTGCCCAACTCCTCAACACCGTGCCCTCACTACTGAGCACACAGTGGCAGAAAAGTGAGGCATGACTCCAGGATACAGTGGAAGAGTGAGGTTGAATGCCACAATCATCACAATGACATTATTTTATTTTTTGAGGATATTTTTATTTTTTATAATTATTATTTGCAATAAGCAACAAATAAGGAATGAAATTTATAATAGTTATAGTGAGTCTTGAGCCATCAAGACCATGGCCATGAAAATGGAATGAAAAAAAACAAGTAGTGATGATAGTAGATATAATGAGTGTTGGAAACACGTGGTACTATGTACCACTGTCCCTTTTTTTCATTACTACCATGCACCACTGTACCATTTTTTTGCCTAGTACTATGTAATAGTAGTGATAGTAGTAATAGCAGAGATAGTACTAATAGTGATAGCAGTAATAGTAGCGATAGTGGTAATAGAAGTGATAGTGGTAACGATGCGTAAACATCGTCGGGACCGCTAACTTCGCGAGGGCATAATTCCGTAAGTTTTTCATCAAATTTCATACTTTTGGTGTCATTATGATCGGGAAAAGATTCTCTATTATTTCATAAGAAAAAAATCTTTTTTTTTTTTTCTTTTTTTTTTTTTTAATTTTTGACCCTGAGAACAAGTTTAGGAGAAGGCCTCTCGACCCTGAAAGGGTTAAAGGAATTCAGCCTATTATGTGAATGACTTTTTGTCCGGTTTGTAGTTTACTTTGAAATAAAAAAAAATCTTGCTGTACGATTTGGGTCACCTGACAGAAGCGAAATGAGAAGAGCTGCATAATCTAATTATAGATCAGAAATTTAATAATTCTTCATTCTGGGAACTCTGCTGTTCCTCCACCTTTGGTTTGGGTCTACACTCCTACATCATCATTACGAGAACTCTGCTGTTCTACTACCTTAGTGCTGGTCAACAATCTCATCAGTCCTTATTTTGAGAACTCTGCTTTTCTCATACCACCAGGACTGAGCTACTATTACTACAGCCTCCTTCATGTAGGGAACTCTGCATTTTTCCTTATACATCTGTTGCCGATCTCCAGTTATCTATACCATGCCGGCAGACAACCTCCATTAATTACACTGCTAGCTGTGGATCTTCACTGGCATTGGTACCTTCTGGAGCTGGACTTCACAAGAGTCACGACTACCTGTTACCAGAGTGCTACAACCAGCTTCTCGTTCCACTTCAGTGATTCTGGAGTGCCCTACCAATAACAATGGCAGAATCACAAGACCATTATTCTGATATTTGCACATATTACACTTGCTTCATTTGATCTACAGCGGTACCTCGAGTTACGAACTTAATTCGTTCCAGAAGGCTGGAGTGCTGATACTGAACGAATTTGTTCCCATAAGGAATAATGTAAATTAGGTTAGTCCATTTCAGACCCACAAAAGTACACTTACAAAAGTACTTACATAACTGTTCGAATTGGGAGCTGTTCGAAACTCGAGGTACCGCTGTATTTATTTATTTACTTTTTCTATTATTTGCTTCAGTTAGGACAAGTTCATATTTAACTGTTTTGTATTTTATGAGAGATTTGTTTATATAGTGGACCCTTGTTTTCATAAGCATCAGAATTCATAATTTTTGCAAATTGCAACGTTTTTTTCATCAAAATACTGACTCACGAATCATCTGACTTGCAAGTAGTCATTTGTCCCAGATACGTACGAGTAGCCCAAGCGGCACCACACACCATTCACAGTCAGTGTGCCATTGTTTATCAGTGAGTGAGCACGCTCCCACGCGTTTATTCAATACACATCATAATATTCCATTCTTTTTAGTGCTTGCAACTTCTAAATAAGCCACCGTGGGCCCAAAGAAAGCTAGTGCCAGCCCTTTGGTAAAGAAGGTGACAAACACAATAGAATTAAAGAAAAAGATTGTAGAAAAATATGAAAGGGGTGGTGGTAGAGGGTGGCAGTGGTTGTGATGGTGGTAGAGGGTAGTGGTGATGGCAGTAGAGGGTGGTAGTGGATGCTTTGAGCTCAATTTCAAGGTACTTTTCGTCATGAAACCAATCAAAATCATATCCATTTCTGTAATATACCTTCCATTCTATTGAAATGAGACCAAAAAAACGAGAATACAACCATAGAAACCATATGAAAACATACCGCAAAGAGGCGGCTAATGATTGAGAAGTGAACTCCCTTATTTATTATCCGTTTTTTTTTTCATTTTTGGTGTACGTTAAGAAGCATCTTTCTGTCATAAGTAAGTAAGTAAGTAATAAATAAGTTTATTCAGGTATACACAAATACAGTTACATAGAATTATCATACATAGCAGCATATGTGTAGAGAACCTACGATAACCCCAAAAAGTCAGACAGAGTGACTTATTTCCATTGGGGTCCTTTTACCTTATTAACCCTTTCAGGGTCCGTCCCGTAGATCTACGGCTTTACGTTCAGGGTCCAAACCGTAGATCTACGCCATGAGCTCAGCTCACTCTGATAAACTGTGAGTGGTACATTTGGGCCTAGATATGAGAGAATACATCTATGTGGTATGTGTGCACCACATAAAACAGATCCTGCAGCACACTGTGTATAATGAGAGAAAAAAAATGAAATCATGATTTTTCGATTAAAACAGCAACTTTGCAGTGTTTTTTCGTATGTTTTTTATAGTTGTATTTGCGATTTTTTGGGTTCATTTGATAGAATGGAAGACATATTACAGAAATAGAGATGATTTTGATTGGTTTTAGCACTGGAAATGGCTTGAAACTGAGCTCAAAGTAGCAGAAATGTTAAATTTTTGCCGATATTCAAGAGTAAACGAACGACCTCATACATCTAATACACGTCAGCTGGTGGGTCTAATATACATTCACAAATATGGTGATGATATTTATACAATTATTACAATATTGCATAACAGTAAATCTTCTATTTTTTGGTGTGAATAAAAATTCATTATGTGAATAAAAAATCAAAATGGAATTTATTTGTAAAGCCTCAAAACATAACTAATGAACAGAAGTAACGAGAAGTAAAACATTGAAAGATACCAAGATGTTATTGGGTATCTCAGGTGATGTAGTGAGAAGCATGATGGCACCTTATCTTGGTAAGGGGCATACATTATATACCGATAACTAGTACACAAGCCCATTACTCAGTGATTTCTTGCAAGTGAACAAGACAGATGTGTGTGGCACAGTGCGTTCTAATCTTAAACATATGCCTAGGCTAAACACAGGTGCTCGTGGTGATGTCGTGCAGGTGTTTACTGCCAATGACATCATGGCATTACAGTGGCATGACAAACGAGATGTCAACATTGTTGACACCATTCACTGTAATGAAATGCAAGACAGTGGCAAAGTCGATCGAGTGACTAATGAACGTATTCGAAAACCAGTGACGGTGATTGATTATACACAAAACATGCGCTTGGTTGACAAATGTGACATGCAGATTGGCTTTGTTGATTGTGTTCGTAAAAGTTACAAGTGGTACATGAAACTTTTCTTCCATCTCATGGACATTTCAATGCTCAATGCATATAATATGTACCAAATATTTATTGTATAGAGCGGCAGCAACAGCAGCGACCTCAAGCTCTGTACTTTTCTCCAACTATCAGAGCCACCAATGCTCCTATGATGACCTAGTTACAAGCAAAACTGCACTACCTAATGTAGCACCCAGAATGACCAAAGATTACCAACAGTGAAACCTACAAATCGAAAATAATAGAGATCAAAGGAAGACTGCCTTCAAACCCAAAGCAACACCCCGCTGCCAGCCGAACAACGTAACCCTAAGCTTTGTATAACTACAACTTCTTTACAACAATTCCTGTAGTATTATGAGGCGCAATCTCAGAGGAAACAGCACCAAGGCCAGCAAGAAAACACCGAAAAATCAACTATTCAAGAAGTGTAGCCAGGAGGACGCTGGCCCAGCTACCACCCCTCTCACCACCGCTCAAGGCGACACCACAACAATAACAACAAACATGGCTGCCCACAGCCCATCCACCCCTCTCTTCCCCAGATTCAACCTACCAAGTAGTCTCTCAGGCATGACCAACGATCCAGATACCCTAAAGTTATGCATCTCCACCTTAGTTATTGAAAATACGAATCTTCAGAGAGGGCTAACAAAACAAGACACCAGGATGAAAACAACTCGAGAACAAAATCCTCAGTCTTGAACAAAAGTTATCAACACCAGGAATGACTAACTATGGCAAGACCATCCAAACAGTCATAGATAGCCATGCAGAACAAATAATATCTCTTAATACAAAGGTTGAAGAAGCAGTAAAAGAAGGGGAAGAACAACTTAGATAACCAGTTCAGTGACTACTTTGCTTCCAAGAAGATAAAACTGAACAAGATAAACTATCGGACGCAGTTAATAGTTAACAGTCCACTTTTTCCCAGTGATATGAGCCAAAACGAAAGTAAAGAAATTACTCTCCAGATCATAAAAAAACCAAACAAAAGTTACAGTACCAGAGTCAGAAATAAAGGAAGCCAGGTTACTGGGATCCCATGGTAGAAAAAGTGTTATGCTTAGATTCCACTCACATGACAGAAAAAAAGACTTAATAATTGGGCATCTCTTTAAAGAAAAAGAAAGAGGTATACATAAACAAGTGTCTTACAAAAAACGCAGAACCTCCTGTATAGAGTCAGAAAATTTAAGCGGGAGAATAATGACACAATGCACCAATGCTTCACACGGGATGGGAAAATTCTAGTTAGGAAAACAAATGTAGGTCAACTGTACACAATCACGAACGAGAATGATCTATAACAATTTCTCAGGGATACTAATCTTACAGAGAATAACTAAACAATGTCCAACCTAAAAGCCTACATAGTGTAGTGTATGTTTTGCTCCATTATTGTTCAAATTTCATAGTACAATCTCTTAGTAATTAAATAATCAACTACCTCATTTTGTAAGCATAAGTCACCTTATGAAATTTTCTTATTTACTATTGTTTGCTTAAATATTAGCTGAATTGATACTTTCTCTGTCCATATTACTACAGGTCCTCCATCACAAATCCGGCATCATTGGGACCTGCAGTGTGCCGGATTACAGAGTTTGCCGAATTACAGAGTGGTTAGGTTAGAATAAACTTAATAAAATTAACCAACTTGACTTGCACAGTTCATTGAACATCGGCAAAAATCGAACATATCTGCTATTTTGAGCTCAATTTCAAGGTACTTTTCATCATGAAAGCAATCAAAATTATGTCTATTTCTGTAATATATCTTCCCATTCTATCAAATGAGTCCAAAAAAATGAGAATACAACCATAAAATCCATACAAAAAAATACTGCAAAGAGGCGGCTAATGGCTGAGAAGTTAACTCCCTTATTTATCGTCCGTATTTTTTATTTTTGGTGTACATTAAGAAGCATCTTTCCATCATACACTGCCCAAGTTTCAATGAGATAGCCCAACAAACAACCAAGAAAAAAAAATATTTACCAAATATCATATATGGCAAGCCCAAGCCAGGTACTGGAAATAAGTCACATTGTCTGACTTTTCTGGGTTATGCTAGGTTCTCTACACATACACTGCTATGATAATCTATGTAATTGTATTTGTGTATACCTGAATAAACTTATTTACTTCTAGTCTGTCAACTGAGTACAAGAAATTGCCCATTCACTTATTTCAACTACCCAATAAAGTGGTCAGAAATTGGCAATTTGGCCGATTTCACACAAATTTCAACAGATGCCAATTTTAAAATAGGGTCCAGAATAAACAATGCAGACATTCCTGGCACTAAAATAACATTTTTCTCTGTTCATTAGTCATGGCTACAGGCCCCTCTTATATTACTCTTGCTTACCATTTGGAATTTTTATTCACAAAAATTAGAAGATTTACTGTTATGCAGACTGCTGCATTATGGTAATAATTGTATAAATAATGTCAAGCCATTACTGACTCCGTATTGGACTGGCAGGTGGACAGGTATTGGATGGTGACGTCATTTGTTTACTCATGAGCTTCGCTAAAGAATAGAACATTTTTGCTACTGTGAGCACAATTTCAAGGTACTTTTCGTCATGAAAGCAATCAAAATTATATCTATTTCTGTAATATATCATTCATTCTATCAAATGTGACCAAAAAAATGAGAATTTAACCATAACAACCATACAAAAATGTACCGCTAATGGCTGAGAAGTGAACTCAGCTATTTATGGTCTGTTTTCTTTCATTTCTGGTGTAAATGAAGAAGCATCTTTCCATCATACATTGCCCAAGTTTGAATAAGATAACCCAACAAACAACTGAGAAAATAATAATAATATACGTAATAATAATAATAATAATATCTTTATTTACTACACTAACATGTACATGGTACACAGGCCTAGCTGACATCAGTGACATACTACTGTAGAGAAAGCCGCTTGTTATGCTGAGTATTTCAAGAAAATTAGGTTAGTGCCTCAGAATAACACCCAGGTACCCAATTACTGATGGGTAAACATAGACAACAGGTGTAAAGAAACACACCTAATGTTTCTACCCTGGCTGGGAATCGAATATTTACCAAAAATCATATATGGCTAACCCAAGCCAGGTACTAAAAATAAGCCACATTGACTTTTTTTGGGTTAATCTAGGTTCTCTACACATATGCTGCTTTGTGTGATAATCTATAGAGAGAAAATAACTTTTTTGTTTCAGGTTTATGGTGCAGAATGAGTGTATATCACATTAGCCCTGTGCTACACTCCGTTTTCTCTAATATAAGCCACCAAGACAGAGATAGGAGAATGGTATTTGTATACCATATCCTCTTCATACCTCCATCAAACTGCTCATTATTATGCCAAATATTATTCATTCTGGAGTATTTAACATGTTTTATGTTATTTACATTGTTTCTTATGTCCTATTAGATAAATTGTGATAGGCAAATAAGCTGTAGTGTTGATATTAGCGTAATAATAAAGCATATTCTCCTGCATCATGAGACTGAGCTCATGGCAACCGACAGTGGCTTCAAAGCCACCTTATCTTTAACCCTTTGACTGTTTTCGACGTATAAATACGTCTTATGAGCCAATGTTTCTGACGTATATATACTCAATAATTCTAGCGGCTTCAAATCAAGTGGGAGAAAGCTGGTAGGCCCACATGTGAGAGAATGGGTCTGTGTGGTCAGTGTGCACCACATAAAAAAAATCCTGCAGCACACATTGCATAATGAGAAAAAAAAAACTGATCGTTTTTTTGGAATAAAACGCCGACTTTGAGGTGTATTTTCATATAGTATTTATCGTTGTATTCGCGTTTTCATGGTCTTAGGTGATAAAATGGAAAACATATTACAGAAATAGAGATGATTTAATTACTTTTACGATGAAAACGACCCCTTTAAACTGAGCTCAAAATAGCGGAAATGTTCGATTTTTAAACCAAAGTTCAAGAGTAAATTTAAAACACACCCCAGTCCAATTTCACGTCAACTGGGGGGTCTAATATTCTTTCATTAGTGCACTGATATTATTTATACCATTTTTACTATAATGCAGTCGTCTGCATAACAGAAATTTTGTATTTTTTTGTATGAATAAAAAATCAAAATAGAAAGCAATAATAATATAAGAGGGGGCCTAGGAGATGTGACTAAGAACAGAGCATATGTTATTTTAGTGCACGAATGTTACCTTGTTTATTCTGGACCCCATTTGAAATTGGCATCTTTTTTATTTTGCGTGAAATTGGCCAAATTGCCCCAATTTCTGACCACCTATTGGGTAGTCCCAAATTAGTAAATGGGAGGTTTCTTGTACTCAGCTGATAGATAAAATGGAAGTTCTAAAGAAATAGCTAGGGGTTTGGTCAACTGGAACAATGGAATTGGCTGAAAATTGGGCTCAAAGTCGGCGAAATCGCCGATACGCATATGTCGCCGAGACCGCTAACTTCGCGGGAGCATAATTCCACGAGTTTTCGACCAAATTTCGAACTTTTGGTGTCATTACCATCGGGAAAAGATTCTCTATCATTTCATAAGAAAAAATATTTTTTTTTTTTTTCAAAAATTGAGCGACATAGAATGACAGTTTCAGAGAGGGGCCTGAAACAGTCAAAGGGTTAATGGATAATGTACTGTGTAGGTGCTTTACATCATGAGAGGCATTTCTTTTATTCACTGGAACCATGGCTAGGGCTAAAAGTAAGCAGGTTAAAACAATAAATGGAGAAAAAGAAATAGGAATGACTTATGCAGCAAGTAGCGCCACCAAACAGGTTGGTGTGGCGACACTGGAAATTTGAAATTATACTAGCCAAAATTAGTGCCGAATAACTGAAGGAACCGAATAACTGATTGCCGGATTTGTGATGGCAGACCTGTACCTCATTTTTTTAAGTGCTATTAATTGAAATTACTAAAATAACCCTCTGACTGTTTCAGGCCCCTTTCTGAAACTGTCATTCTATGTCGATAAATTTTTGAAAAAAAAAAAAAAAAAATATTTTTTCTTACGAAATGATAGAGAATCTTTTCCCAATGGTAATGACACCAAAAGTTCGAAATTTGGTCGAAAACTCATGGAATTACGCTCCCGTGAAGTTAGCGGTCTCGGCGACATATGCGTATCGACGATTTCGCTGACTTTGAGCCCTATTTTCAGCCAATTCCGTTGTTCCAGTTGACCAAACTTATAGCTATTTCTTTAGAACTCTGTTTTATCTATCAGCTGAGTACAAGAAACCTCTCATTTACCAATTTGGACTACCCAATATGGTGGTCAGAAATTGGCAATTTTTGGGCCAATTTCACGCAAATTAAAAAAGATGCCAATTTCAAAATTAGGGTTCAGAATAAACAAGGTAACATTCTTGGCACTAAAATAAACTATCCTCTGTTCATTAGTCACATCTCTAGGCCCTCTTATATTATTATTGCTTTCTATTTTGATTTTTTATTCATACAAAAAAAAACAAAATTTACTGTTATGCAGACTACTGCATTATTGTAAAAATGGTATAAATAATATCAGTGCACTAGTGAAAGCATATTAGACTCCCCAGTTGACGTGTATTGGACGTGTGGTGTCATTTGTTTACTCCTGAACATTGGTAAAAATCGAACATTTCCGCTACTTTGAGCTCAGTTTCAAGGTCGTTTTCTTCATCCAAGTAATGAAAATCATCTCTATTTCTGTAATATGTTTTCCATTTTATCACCTAAGACCATGAAAACACAAATACATCGATAAATACTATACAAAAATACACCTAAAAGTCGGCGTTTTAATCCAAAAAAAGATCAGTTTTTTTTTTCTCATTACGCACTGTGTGTTGCAGGATTTTTTTATGTGGTGCACAATGACCACACAGACCCATTCTCTCATATGTGGGCCTACCAGCTTTCTTCCGCTTCATTTGAAGCCGCTAGAATTATTGAGTATATATACGTCAGAAACAGTGGCGCCTAAGACGTATTTATACGACATAAACAGTCAAAGGGTTAATAATTAAAATTTTTACTATCAGTACAATTTACTCTTAGCATTTTTGACATCATTTAATTACCATTACTTGTCTAATTACCATAACCTGTTTTAATACCACATTTACTATCTTAGAGTACTCTTAAATACCTTTTACTGCCAAATAACCTCTAGTATAACTTCCATTGCAATATTGAATCCAAATAACTGTTCTTAAGATTTAATACTTGAAACAAACATTACTTTTTCACTTTTTTTTTTTTTGCTAATTAATCTTTTTTTGTAATCATTATTACTTACTAAAATTTTATTAAACACCATATTCACTACCAGTCAATTTTACTTTTGTACATTTATCATTATTTTATACTTTTCATAACATTTTGTTGCCAAATTTTCAAGTTTGTATATTCAACTCCAATCTTTATATTATCCTTTGTACCTGTGTACCTGTCTACCATCTTACTATCATATTATAACCAAGTCATTGCCATTGTTATTTTTTACTTATTATTCTTTTGGTACTTAAATTTGTGAATTTTTTTGTCAATTTAAATCTAGTTTATACTCTTGATCTTGTTAACAACCTATTTTCAGACCCTAGTGCAATTGTTCTTGTTAACAACCTATATCAGAACCTAGTGCAATTGTTCTTGTTAACAACCTATATATCAGACCCTTGTGCAATTGCAAATACCATTTTAATTTGTATTTTTATATTATAAGTTTTACTAGTTGTACTTTAGCTCATTCTAGTCAATACATAGACAACACTAAATTCATTATATTAGACCTTAGTGCAATTACAAGAGTGAGTTGGTGCCACTTGTAATTTGTTTTTGTTTTTATAGTATCAGTTTTTACCTAATTTGTACTTTTGCTCATTCTAGCACAACACATAGACAAAATCAAAATTTTAAATTTTGTTTATTAGTGCCTATACTCTATATGACAAAAGTGCTTTAGCAGTATACTTATCCAAACCTCCCACCACTAGAGAAATCAGTATTAGAAACTCACCACATAATACAGGTTATAAACAACCACTATTTAAACTAAAGATGAATGATCCGTTGACCCTGATCTAAAAACCCCCATAATATAACACACAATCAAAAAACCTATTGGAAAGTAACTGCCTTTATTACACGTATCACAAGCCAGCACTATCCTGAACACTGCTCAAAAATCTTCAGTTCTTAACTACAACATCAGGGTCCTTAAGCAAACACTATGATGACCTCCTGGCACTCCTTGAGTCACTAAAGACACCCTTCTACTGCATTTTTTCTTACTGAGACCTGGCTTAAGCAGGACACAATTGATATCTACCCACTACCAGGATACACAGCAAACCACAATACAGACCATACCAAGTTGGGGTGGTTTCTGCAATCTATTACTCTAACCAAACTATCTTGTATTAGCACTAATTGCTTTGTGATTAATATGGGGAATACATTTTTGCTAACTTTTCTGTAAAAAACCTCAAGACACCAAAAAACAATTTGGGGCCATATACCGGATACCCCACAAACATCCCAAACTTCAGTGAGAATCTTTAAAATCACTAATAACAGACAAATGAACAAGCCCACCTTCTCTTAGCTGGAGACTTCAGTATTAACCTTGGCCCACCAGATGATCAGACTGTAATGATTTCATCAACAATATGAACAACATACTTCTCATACCAAGAATAAAATAAACCAGCCAGGCTGACTGAGACAAGTGCAACCATAATAGACCACATATGAACCAATATACTAGCCCCTTAAATCAGGGATAATCACAGACAGCACTACTGGCCACTACCCAACCTTCCTCTTAACAAACATTAGTAAGCCACCCCTCGAATACAACAAAGTTTCATTTAGACTCCATGATGAGGCCTCAATAAGGAATTTCCAGCTGACCTAGAGACTGTTGACTGGCCTACAGAATTCTCCAAGGCCAATGGTATTGACGATTGGACAGACATTTTTTTTTAACAAAATACTTAGACTATACAACAAACATTGTCCTATAAAAAAAAAACAGATCATAAAAAAACGGCTTGGTTGCCCATGGCTAACCAGCAGCATTCTGAAATTCATTGATAAGAAACACCAATATGAAAAGCAATATAGACAGGGTTAATACACAAAGATTATTCTTAAACAATATTCAACAGTTTTCACCAAATTAAAAAAGAAAGCCAAACAACTGACTACTCAGCAGATTCACTGACACAAGAGAACAAAAAGACCTGGAAACACTTTCCCAGATTCTGGGACCCACAAACCGAAAAAAAACAAGAATATTGTTCTAACTAAACCTCATGAAACACCACTGCATCCCACTGATACAGCTAACAAGATAAATGACTTCTTCTCAAACATAGGATCTAATCTCGCCAGTAAAATCCCACGTACCAATGCCCGTGCCGGGGACTACCTAGATGGGAATTTCCCAAATTCCTTCTATCTTGTACCAACTGAGCCCACGAAAGTCACCGTGTCATAAAGTCACTTAAAAAACTCGGGGAATCTGTCTCATGTCCACCATTATTGGTACAAGCGAGCGCCCCATGTCCTTCCACATGCTATTACATTACTTTTTAACAAGTCACTAAAAGCTAGCACTTTCCCGAACACTACTCAAGACAGCAAGGATTACACCAATACATAAAGGTGGTGACCCTACAGACGGGAAACAACTATAGGCCAATATCAAACTTACCCTTGCTATCCAAAATCTTCGAGAAACTCGTGCACAGGAGACTATATTCATTTATAACGTCACAAAACATACTCAACCCCTGTTAGGTAAGACACATATGCAACAAATTAGACAACTTTATTCCGAAACGTTTCGCCTACACAGTAGGCTTCTTCAGTCGAATACAGAAAGTAGGCAGGAACAGTAGAGATGGGGAAGGGCGATGTAATCAGTCCATCACCCTTAAAGTCGTAGAATTTTAGGTTGTCAGTCCCCCGGCCTGGGAAGTCAGTTCCATAGTCAGGAACTATCTGAAGATTAAGCGACAGTGCGGAGACTTAAATACTGTCGGAAGGAGAGGTGCAGGGTAGTAGTACTAGTAGTAGTAGTAGTAGTGAGAGGCAACTGAGAGGTCATGTCCCCCCTCAGATCCAACCCCTTTTCACTTGTTGCAGACACTGCAAAAACGTGGCATCTTGGTACGAAAACACCTTGGACAAGCTTTTCAAGTGAGAAGGGTTTGGGTCTGAGAGGGACATGACCTCTCAGTTGCCTCTCACCCACTACTACTACTACTACTACTACTACCCTGCACCTCTCCTTCCGACAGTAATTTAAGTCTCCGCACTGTCGCTTAATCTTCAGATAGTTCCTGACTATGGAACTGAACTTTCCAGGCCGAGGACTGACAACCTCAAATTCTACAACTTTAAGGGTGATGGACTGATTACATCGTCTTCACATCCTACTGTTTTCCCGCCTACTTTCTGTATTCGACTGAAGAAAGCCCACTGTGTAGGCGAACGTTTCGGAAAAAAGTTGTCTAACTGTTGCATATGTGTCTTACCTAACAACCTGTTTGGTATTGTATACCTTTTGATGTTCATACTCAACCCCTGCCAATTTGGATTCAGGAAAAATAAAGCACTAATGAATGCAATTTAAAAAATGCTAGACCTGCTTTACACAGCATTGGGAAAAAAAAGGAATATCTGCAGGAATTTTTATTGACCTAAGAAAAGCGTTTTTGACACAGTAGACCACATTATTTATACAATTATTTCAATAATGCAGAATCTGCATAACAGTAAATCTTCTATTTTTATGTTTTGAAAAAAATTCCAAAAGGTAAGCAAGAGTAATATAAGAGGGGCCTGGGAGCCATAACTAATGAACAGAGAAAATGTTATTTTAGTGCCAGGAATGTCTGCATTGTTTTATTCTGGACCCTATTTTGAAATTGGCAAACTGTTCAAATTTGTGGGAAATCGGCCAAACTGCCAATTTCTGACCACTTTATTGGGTAGTTGAAATAAGTGAATGGGCAGTTTCTTGTACTCGTTGACAGACTAGAAGTAATATGTTTATTCAGGTATACACAAATAAGTTACATAAATTGTCATTAAGGGAGTGTATGTATAGAGAACCTAGGATAACCCAGAAAAAGTCAAAGTGACTTATTTCCAGTTTCCCGGCTAGTGGCTTGCTATACATGATTTTTGGTAAATATTTTTTTTTCTTGGTTGTTTGTTGGGCTATCTCATTGAAACTTGGGAAATGTATGATGGAAAGATGCTTTTTAAAGTGCAACAAAAATAAAAAACACGGATGATAAATAAGGAAGTTCACTCCTCAGCCCTCTTTACAGTATATTTTCGTATGGTTTTTATGGTTGTATTCTCATTTTTTTGGACTCATTTGATAGAATGGAAAATATATTACAGAAATAGACATGATTTTGATTGCTTTCATGACGAAAAGTACCTTGAAATTGAGCTCAAAGTACAGTGGACCCCCGGCATTCGATGGCATCGGTATACGTTAAATCTGGTATTCGATATATTTTAACGCAAAAATTTTGCCTCGCCACTCGTTAAAAAACCCGCCACACGCAATTTGTCCGGGACGCGTCCACGTGAGTGCCAGTGTTTACAAGCCAGCCACTGTGCTCGCATCTAAGCATATATTTGGTACATTCCATATTATCACAGTGTTTTTGGTGCTTGTTTCTGCAAAATAAGTCACCATGGGTCCCAAGAAAGCTTCTAGTGCCAACCATGTGGTAAAAAGGGTGAGAATTAGTATGGAAATTAAGAAAGATTTTGAAGGGTTTGGGGCTAACCCTGAGAAGCCTATGCCAGTTGCGGAATCCATTGTGCCTACTTCAAAAATTAAGGAAATGTGTGCAAAGTGGGTTGAACTGCAAACCTTTATGGGTGAAAATCACCCTAACACAGCTATTGCAAGCCGTGCTGGTGACTATTACAATGACAATGTTATGGCCCATTTTAGACAAATCTTAAAGGAACGGCGACAGAGGTCCAGTGACTCTCAAGCTGGTCCTAGTGGCATTAAAAGAAGAAGGGAAGTAACCCCGGAAAAGGACTTGCTACCTCAAGTCCTAATGGAAGGGGATTCCCCTTCTAAACATTAACAACTTCAACACTCTCCCCTCCTCCAATCCCATCAATCATCACCAGATCTTTATTAAAGGTAGGTGTCATGTATTCTATTGTTAGTAGAGTATTACAAACTGTGCATGTCTTCTTCAGTTTGTGTGTATTAAACTTAATATTTCATGTGGTAAATTTTTTTGTTCATACTTTTGGGTGTCTTGCACGGATTAATTTGATTTCCATTATTTCTTATGGGGAAAATTAATTCACCTTCCAATAATTTTGGCATACGATGAGCTCTCAGGAACGGATTAACGGTCCACTGTACCGGAAATGTTCGATTTTTGCATCAGTCAAGTTGGTTAATTTTATTAAGTGTATTCTAACCTAACTGCTCTGTAATCCGGCAAACTCAGTAATCCGGCACACTACAGGTCCAAATGATGCCGGATTTGTGATGGAGGACCTGTACTACACTGCTACTCAGCCTTCTCAGTGTCAACAAGAACATTACAGTTTTCAACTACTATGTTAGATCATTGAATAAACACTATAATGCCCTCATTGCACTACTTAAGTCTCTAAATGCTACTATAACTTTCATTATACTTACTGAAACCTGGCTCACACAAGATCTGACAGACATATTTACCATACCTGGTTACAACATCCCAGCAATTCCAGGAATAGCTGTTAAAAATTGACCACTGTCTGGAAAATCTTCCAGCTCCTGCACCCAACATCTTGTTCCTGGGGGATTTCAACTTAAGGCACCTAAAATGGAGGAATATAGCAAATAATATTGTTACTGTGTGCGAGGGGCTTGGACTTCCAGCAGGCATGCGTGAGCGTGTTTGATAGGAGTGAATGGAGACAAATGGTTTTTAATACTTGACGTGCTGTTGGAGTGTGAGCAAAGTAACATTTATGAAGGGGTTCAGGGAAACCGGCAGGCCGGATTTGAGTCCTGGAGACGGGAAGTACACTGCCTGCACTCTGAAGGAGGGGTGTTAATGATGCAGTTTAAAAACCAAAGTGTAAAGCACCCTTCTGGCAAGACAGTGATGGAGTGAATGATGGTGAAAGTTTTTCTTTTTCGGGCCACCCTGCCTTGGTGGGAATTGGCCAGTGTGATAAAAAAAAAAATAATAATAACACCAGGAGGCAGCGCTGATGAAAACTCACACTCACACGAGCTTTTAAATCTCTGCACAAAATTCAATTTAAACCAGCAAATAATAGAGCCTACTAGACTGGAGAATACACTAGACCTCATCTTCACTAACAACGATGATCTGATACGAAATGTCACCATATCAAAAACAATATACTCAGATCACAACATAATTGAGGTTCAGACATGTATGCGTGGAGCCCCAGACCGACATAATGAGATTAGTCACGAGGGAGCATTCACCAAATTCAACTTCAATAACAAAAACATAAAGTAGGACCAAGTAAACCAAGTCCTAACCGATATAAGCTGGGAAAATATACTAAGCAACACAGACCCCAACTTATGTCTAGAACAGATTAACTTGGTGGCACTCGATGTATGCACAAGGCTTATTCCTCTAAGAAAAGGAGGAGTAGATGTAACATAAAGAAAGAGACAGGCGCTCCCTTACAGGCGACGGAAAAGAATAACAGAGCGGCTAAAAGAGGTCAATCTATCTGAAATGCGTAGGGAGACACTGGTCAGAGAAATAGCAAGCATCGAACTTAAGCTAAAGGAATCTTATAGGAGTCAGGAATCGCGGGAAGAACTAAAAGCCATAAATGAAATCGAAAGAAACCCAAAGTATTTATTTTCCTATGCCAAATCAAAGTCGAGAACAGCGTCCAGTATTGGGCCCCTACTTAAACAAGATGGGTCCTACACAGATGACAGCAAGGAAATGAGTGAGCTACTCAAGTCCCATATATGACTCAGTTTTTAGGCAAGCCGCTAACCAGGACTGAGAGTCGAAGATCAAAATTAATTTTTTATGAGAGAGCCACAGAATTTGGTTAACACAAGCCTATCCGATGTTATCCTGACGCCAAATTACTTCAAACAGGCGATAAATGACATGCCCATGCACTCTGCCCCAGGGCCAGACTCATGGAACTCCGTGTTCATCAAGAACTGCAAGAAGCCCCTATCACGAGCCTTTTCCATCCTATGGAGAGGGAGCATGAACACGGGGGTCGTCCCACAGTTACTAAAAACAACAGACATAGCCCCACTCCACAAAGGGGGCAGTAAAGCAACAGCAAAGAACTACAGACCGATAGCACTAACATCCCATATCATAAAAATCTTTGAAAGGGTCCTAAGAAGCAAGATCACCACCCATCTAGAAACCCATCAGTTACACAACCCAGGGCAACATGGGTTTAGAACAGGTCGCTCCTGTCTGTTTCAACTATTGGATCACTACGACAAGGTCCTAGATGCACTATAAGACAAAATGAATGCAGATGCAATATATACAGACTTCGCAAAAGCCTTTGACAAGGGTGACCATGGCATAATAGCGCACAAAATGCGTGCTAAAGGAATAACAGGAAAAGTCGATCGATGGATCTGTAATTTCCTCACTAACAGAACACAGAGAGTAGTCGTCAACAGAGTAAAGTCCGAGGCAGCTACGGTGAAAAGCTATGTTCCACAAGTCACAGTACTCGCTCCCATCTTGTTCCTCATCCTCATATCCGACATAGACAAGGATGTCAGCCACAGCACCATATCTTCCTTTGCAGATGACACCCGAATCTGAATGACAGTGTCTTCCATTGCAGACACTGCAAGGCTCCAGGCGGACATCAACCAAATCTTTCAGTGGGCTGCAGAAAACAATATGAAGTTCAAAGATGAGAAATTTCAATTACTCAGATATGGTAAACACGAGGAAATTAAATCTTCATCAGAGTACAAAACAAATTCTGGCCACAAAATAGAGCGAAACACCAACGTCAAAGACCTGGGAGTGATCATGTCAGAGGATCTCACCTTCAAGGACCATAACATTGTATCAATCGCATCTACTAGAAAAATGACAGGATGGATAATGAGAACCTTCAAAACTAGGGAGGCAAAGCCCATGATGACACTCTTCAGGTCACTTGTTCTATCTAGGCTGGAATATTGCTGCACACTAACAGCACCTTTCAAGGCAGGCGAAATTGCTGACCTAGAAAATGTACAGAGAACCTTCACGGCGCGCATAACGGAGATAAAACACCTCAATTACTGGGAGCACTTGAGGTTCCTAAACCTGTATTCCCTGGAACGCAGCTGGGAGAGATACATGATTATATACACCTGGAAAATCCAAGAGGGACTAGTACCAAACTTGCACACGAAAATCACTCACTACGAAAGCAAAAGACTTGGCAGACGATGCAACATCCCCCCCAATGAAAAGCATGGGGTGTCACTAGCACGTTAAGAGACCATATAATAAGTGTCAGGGGCCCGAGACTGTTCAACTGCCTCCCAGCATACATAAGGGGGATTACCAACAGACCCCTGGCAGTCTTCAAGCTGGCACTGGACAAGCACCTAAAGTCGGTTCCTGACCAGCCGGGCTGTGGCTCGTACATTGGTTTGCGTGCACCCAGCAGTAACAGCCTGGTTGACCAGGCTCTGATCCACCAGGAGGCCTGGTCACAGACCGGGCCGTGGGGGCATTGACCCCCGGAACTCTCTCCAGGTAAACTCCAGGTAAACACAGCCATACATAACTGTAGGCCTGACCAATCAGGAGGAGGCACTTCCATCTATTACTCTGATGAACTAGAATGTGTGAATTCAACTAATGTATGGGACGAAAATGGTGAATATATAATAGTTAAATTCACATCAAGAACACTTAAGAAATCTATAGCGGTTGGTGCAGTCTACAGACTACCATACTCAAACACTTACACTTTCAGCAATAACCTTAGAAACATGATAAATGAGCCAGAGTTGAATAAACACCATCTGATACTAGCAGGAGATTTCAACACGAACCTTATCCAAGCAACCGACCCTTCAGTAGTTGGCTTCACAAATGCTATGAACAACAGCTTATTGTTATCCACTATAACAATAACTAAACCAACCAGGCTCACTGAGACAAGTGCAACCATAATAGACCACATATGGACCAATATACTAGCCCCCCTTAAATCAGGGATAATCACAGATAGCACTACAGACCACTACCCTACCTTCCTCCTGACAAACATTAATAAACCACCACTTGAATACAACAAAGTCTCATTTAGACTCCATGACGAGGCCTCAATACGGAAGTTCACAACTGACCTAGAGATTGTTGACTGGCCTACAGAATTCCCTCCAAGGCCAATGGTATTGATGACTGGACAGACATTTTTCTAACAAATACTTGGGACTATACAACAAACATTGTCCTATAAAAATGAAAACAAAATCACAAACAAACGGCTTGGTTGCCCATGGCTAACCACACCATTCTGAAATCCATTGACAAGAAACCACCAATATGAAAAGCAATTATAGACAGGGGCTTAATACAACAAAGATATTCTTAAACACTATTCATCAGTTCTCACCAAAGTAATAAAAAGAAAGCCAAACAACCATACTACTCCAGAGATTCACAGACAAGAGGAGATATAAAAAAGACCTGGAAAACACTCTCTCAGATTCTAGGGACCCACAAACTGAAAAAAAACAAGAATATTGTCTTAACTAAACCTAATGAAACACCACTACATCCCACTGACACAGCTAACAAGAAAAACGACTTCTTCTCAACCATAGGATCTAATCTCGCCAATAAAATCCCACATACTAATGCCCATGCCGAGGACTACCTAGATGGGAATTTCCCAAATTCCTTCTATCTTGCACCAACTGAGCCCACGGAAGTCACCGAGATTATAAAGTCACTTAAAAGCAACTCAGGGAATCTGTCTAATGTCCCACCATTACTGTACAAGCGAGCGGCCCATATCCTTTCGCATGCTATTTCATTACTTTTTAACAAGTCACTAGAAACTAGCACCTTCCCGAAACTACTCAAGATGGCAAGGGTTACACCAATACATAAAGGTGGTGACCCTACAGACTTAAACAACTATAGGCCAATATCAAACTTACCATTGCTATCCAAAATCTTTGAGAAACTCGTGCACAGGAGACTATATTCATTTATAACAGCACAAAACATACTCAACCCCTGCCAATTTGGATTTAGGAAAAATAAAAGCACTAATGATGCAATCATAAAAATGCTAGATCTGCTTTACACAGCATTGGAAAATAAGGAATATCCACTAGAATTTTTATTGACCTAAGAAAAGCTTTTGACACAGTAGACCACGACATCCTACTCCACAAACTTGACCATTACGGTATAAGAGGCCATGTGCTTGCTTATTTCAAATCTTACCTTACTAATAGGTATCAGTATGTTACCATTAAAGACACAGCATCAACAACACGGCCACTTGATACTGGAGTTCCGCAGGGAAGTGTCCTTGGTCCCCTGCTCTTCCTCATATACATCAATGATCTTCCAAACGTATCCCAACACCTGAAACCCATTCTCTTTGCTGACGACACGACTTATGTCATCTCTCACCCTAATCTTGCCACCCTCAACACCATTGTCAACGAGGAGCTGATCAAAATATCGACTTGGATGACAGCCAATGAACTTACGCTTAACACTGACAAAACCTACTATACAGGAAGGCCCCGCTTTATGGCGTTTCACTTTATGGCGTTCCGCTAATACGGGCATTTCAAATTATGACCAAAACTCGCTATACGGCTCCCCCCACCTGACTTTCTAATACGGTCACCGTGCCCCACCCTGTTTGTTTACATTCTCCATGAGCTCAGTAAGCACTAAGTCTCTCAATTTTGTCTGGAAACTCCAAAATTTCAAATGTTTTTAAAAGTTATTTCATATTTTATATATACTCTGATAATTATACTTATGTATACCTGTACCTAAATAAACTTACATACTGTGCTGGCATGCAGGTACACATTAAAATTGGTGTCTTATGTCTCCAGACGTCATATTAGTAATGATGATAATAATCATCGAGTCATTTAAATGTCGTATATTACGTTAATATACACATTTTCATTAATCCATCCATGATATTTTTTTCAAAATTATATAATAAACACGATGCATAACATATAAATAAGATAAATACACCCCACAGTAGAATAAATAAACATAAATGTGAGATGTGGTAGCAGACGACTTGCAAAAGTGACGCCATATTAGAAATGATAATAATAATAATAAAAAATTACTCCCCAAAAGTCTCTTTAAAATGTCGAAATTTAGGGTAATATCCCCAAAATTTTCCCATTAATCCACCCCAATGTATTTTTTTCAAAATTATTTTAAAAAACACGATCCCTAACATATAAAAAAAGAAAAAATACCCCCCCCAAAATTTTAAAATTTAAAAAAACATAAATGTGAGATGTGGAAAAGCAGCCCGCTTGCAAAAGGGGGACCCCCATTTTTTAAAATGAAAAATAATAATAAAAATACTCCCCGGGGAGCCCATTAAAATTGTCTTAAATTACTTAAAATACACTTTTTCTTTTAATCCCAACCATGAAAATTTTTTTTCAAAATTAATAATAAACACGATACATAACATAAAAAGATGAAAAATAAAACCCCCCCAATAGAATAAAAAAAAAACATAAATAAAAGTGTGGGAGCCCCAAAACTTGAAACAAGTGTTGGCAAGAATAACATTTTCTCTAATCTAACATACAGTTACTTTTTTCTCAAAACTAACATCAGTTAAAATAGATTATCATACATAACATACTTTTAGAGAACCTAGGAAAAAAAAAAAAAAAAAAAAAGTCAGTGTGATTTTATTTCCAATGCCTTAAATCAGAGCTTCATTTCTTCTAAAAATGATGTTACAGAAATGGGAGGTTTTTTCTTTTTTATTCTACCCTATCAATGTAAGACCAAACCCGGGACACAAAGTAAAATTGACCAAACCAGATGTGTAAACTTCGTTTGTTTTTCAAAACTTAAAGTTCGGGCCGGCCCCGGTTTGTTTAATAACCTGCGCCTGTCCCCCTCTTCTTTTTTACTCATTCTTTTTTCTCTTCCCCCAAAATTTTTTTTCGTTTTAAACTTTTATTTTTTCTTTTCTCCTTTACCCAAAATTTTAAGGGGGCCCCACCAAAATTTTTTTAAGGGGAAGGGAATTTGGGGGGTTTTAACTGAATATCATTTTTATCGGCTCTGGGGTGCTTTAAAAAAACATTTTGGGAATTTTTGGGATGTGGGGGTGGGGTGGCCCGGTAAGGAGCCTGGTATTACCATACTTTCCACACTTGAAATTTTTTTACAATAAATTTTTTTCTTGGGCTCACCCTAGAAATTTAAAACTATAAATATTTTTTTAAGGGGAAAATAATGAGTGCACTATTGGGGTTTTTAAGTCTTTTTTTTTTTGTTTTTTGGAAAGCCTGGTTCTATTTTTCTAACTTTAATTTTTAAATTTTAAAGGGGTTAAAATTTTTCCCCTTTTTAATTTTTTAGTGTTTGTATGCATTTTTTAAGTGGAAAAAAAAGGGTTTTTTCCACTTTACGGCGGTTTCCGCTTTACGGCGGTTTTGCCTTTGGGAAACCCAACCGGGCCCTATAAGTGGGGCCCCCCTGTATTAAAGTTTGGTAACAGAGAGGAGATGCACAAATTTAAATTTTAAAAACGACAACACCTAATTACCGACATAATTTAGGGGAAATTCCTAGGCCTATACTTTTACAACAACCTGAATTTCCCGCACCCATATCCAAAAATCCTAACCCCAAAAAAATATCCAAAACATTTTGGGGTCCTCTCCAAGTACGATACTACGTGCCGCCAAAAAAGCCCCTTTTCAAACTAATTTCCCCCCCCACTTTTTTTTATCCCCTAAATTTTACCTATGCATTTGGTTTTTGGGGGTCAACTACAGCAAAAACACCCAAAGCCCAAAAATAACCCAAACAAAAAAGCCCGTAGTAAGAATAATCACTAAATCCCATCCCTGGGAAAACCCCCCCCCCACTCTTTTAAGATCTAAACTTTCTCCCCGCTCATACATCCACACTTACTTTCTGTTTTTTAATCTAAAATCTACAGGACCTTAAACTCCAAATAACAAAACCCTTTACCTAAAACGCTTTCCCTTTATAGTTGTGACAGAACCCCCCCGGCTTTAAAACCCGACAAAACATTTTACGACATTCCCCAAAGTTTCCACTAAACCTTTACAAAAATTCAATGAAAAGTCAAAAAACCCTTTAAAAATTTGGGAAAACCTACCTCAGAACTCTAGAACTGCAGACACATTCCTTTACCTTCAAAATACCATTAGAAAAACATCTTATCTCCCCAAAACCCCCTCAACTAACTACACGAATTTCAAAAAAACCGATTTTAAAAGCTTAGAGATCTCCAGTTTAAAAATAGGGAAAAGGGCCCCTTCTACATCCGCCTTTACCCGGGGTTTTTGTAAAAGTATCCCCCGTATCCCTTGTCCAATTATCCATTAGAATTCAGTATTATTCAATAGTGCTTCAGGATTACAACTGGTGGCTACTAACTAGAGAAATTAAAATTTAATAAATTTATTAAGTCAGGGGTTTATATTATCAAATTAAATTAATCACAGCAATCAAAATAAAATCAATCTCTCGAGTTCAATATTATTGTGCTGAAAGCACATATCACATTTATAATTTTTAAGTCCCGTCTGGTACATTAACATTTAATAAGATATTACAAATATGTACAAGTAAGTGTGTATGTGTGTAAGTGCTCTAAGTAGTTCGCTATGTCTCCACGACTGACTAGACTTAAACCATGAATGACAAAGCCCCTAATAAACTAACTTCTTGACCCACTGGGAACCAGAACAGTCTGCTTGAACAATGAAAAGAATGCTAAGCCCAATAGCCATATAACAAGCGACTGCGACACGATCAGGATCAAGGAGATAATATAACGACACTAATAGGACCATCAGCAGATCCTCCACAAAAGTTACAAAAACTCCCCTACTACTGAATCTAAGTTCAGCATAGGAAAAACCCTGACTGTGACAATACACAGAAACCAGTACAAATTTTGGGCAGAAGCTATAGCTCGGGACCTGAGATGCTCAGAGTGTCTAAGCGACACACAACCTCAGTACAACGCCGAAAATCACTAAGTCTATACAATGTTTTGTGAACAGAGTTCTACAAAATAACAAGAATAATGAGACAGACAATCTGTCCAACCACCCCAAACGAGTCTAGAGCAGACTGAATACTTCACGAGAGGTGAGGACACCCCCCCCCTCGATCACGCGATAGCCCTGTGGACAGCACAGCTCAGAAGCCGGCAGTATAACGAGCGACAAGCGATAATTACAGTAGTTTGACAATCAAGACTTGAACTGAGCACATATTATGTACATCCTAACAACATAAGCTACGTCAATAACAATATAAGGCAACATTGCGATTTAGCTATTATCGCAACTATAAGCAATATAAAATTATATGAAAAGGTAATATACATTATATATATATACATAATAATCATTGTAACCCATTCAGGGGTTGCAACACCCCCCCCAACACGACAGACGGTCGCACTAGGAGTTGCATTAATGTCTTTCACATTATTACTGATTACTCATATCAATACAATTTAATATAAATACGTGGACCCCGCATACCGGACGCATTCATAATGTACAACCGCATACCCCGGACGCTTTGATCGCTAAAAAATTTTCCTCGCATAACCCCCCAAAAAACCCCTCACCGCCTTCGTCCAAAACGCCCGTGTGCGGCCGACCGCCTCATATGTTCCGCCGGTGACATGTTTACCAGCCAGCCTCCGGAAAATCCAGCATACAATCGAAAATTTCGTTTATTACAGTTTTTCGGGCTTTATCTGGAAAATAAGTGACCTGGGGGCCCCAAAAAAGCTTTGTTTCCAACCCACAGCAAAAAGGGTTAGAATTCCAAAAGAGATGAAGAAAGGATCTGAAAGATGAAAATGGGGTGCTATCGCCGACTGGTCAGGTTGTACAAAAAACCCAAATCAACCCTCTTACTATTTGGGGAAAGAAAGGCAATCAAGGAAAACGTTCTTTTCCAAAGTTTTAAATGTGTTTTCAAACAAGGGTCGCAAATGTGGGAAATTGTTGAGAGACTTTTATTGGTGTGGATAAAAAAAACAGCTAGCAGGAGTAGGTTTCTCAAACGACATAAGCGAAAAAGGGGGAATTGCATGAGGATTTAAATTAAAAAAAAGGCCTGCAAAAAGTGATGATGTGAGTAAATTTAGGCCAGCAAAGGTTGGTTTGAGGATTTAAGAAGCGTATGGCTACATAGTGGAAGGCTTGGGGGAGGCTCCGTTCGGACCACAAAGCGGCGAAAAATAGTGCAGGAATTCAAGGAGTGCAAAACGTGGGGGGACTAAAAACCGAACAAGTTTTAATTGTGATGAAACGGCCTGTTTTGGAAAAAATGCCCAACAGGGGCCACATTACTCAGGGGGAAAAGGGCCCCCCGGGCATAAGCCTATGAAAGACAGGCCTTCTTTTTTTGATGTTTCCAATGCTAACTGGTGTTGAAAAATGAAGCCTTTATTAATGTTCACTCTGAAACTCCCAGACCCTTCAGGCAAAAGAATGTCCCAAGGAAAATTTGTGTGTGCGTGGAGGCAAACGTAAGGCAGGGGCACTGGACTTTTCCCAGACTGGTTACACCCTGCATTTTCCCCAATGTAAAGATTACCTAACTGAAAAGAAATTTGAATTAAGTGCCCCTGGTGCAACAAGGGCCCTGGTCATCCTACAGACGTGGGAGACGACTTTATGGGGACATGAAATTCATTAAGGTGAGTTTTTTTTTTCCTCCTAATACCCTCCTCCCTGCAGCCCAGGCCAGCAGGTTTCAAACTTAAAAAAACGTACACAAAAGCTCTGTTTGAAAGGTGTTTTTATGACCCAAACTCACTGACTCTAAAAAGACTTTTTGGGGAGATCATTTAATATCCTCAATTGTATATTATTTTTTTATTATTATTTATTTAATCAAAAAGAACCTCAATTGTATAAAACCCCTTTTAAAGGGAAGGCTTGGGGGGGGTGACAAGAAACCTTTAAACTCTGCTTGGAAAAACGTGGCCAGAAAAGTGTAACCCAAAAGGGGTTTTGAAGGGTTTGAGGGGTAACCCTGAGAGGAGAGCCTTTTAGGAACATTTTGGGGATTGGGGAAGTCCCCTTGGGGGGGGAGGTTAGTGGGGATGAGTGGAAGGTTGGGGGAGGGGGACAATGAAGAACAACCACTATGGCTATAGTCAACTTCAAGAGCAAAAGGGGCCACCCGAGGAAACTGGTTAAAGGAGGGGAGAGAGAAAATTGAAGAAATTGCCTACTACAAAGATTAAGGAAATCTGTGCAATGTGGGGGAAAGTGCAAAACCTTTT
>NC_069476.1:2780141-2805693 GCF_026875155.1 Cherax quadricarinatus | reverse complement strand
CATAAAAAAAAAATATAAAGGCCTACCTCGTCTAAATTTCTACCTTTGCTTATGATCATCTAATAACATGACATTTTGGACCAGGCCATCATTTGGGAAAAGAAAAGCTTTCTGTGCCATGTGGAGGAGAATTCACCTGACACACCAAACTGCTAACCCCACTGTTATCACTATCACCATTATTTTCACTATCACTATTACGATATGAATGTGTAAGGGCTCTTTCAGGCCCTCAAAGAGCATCTGAAGGAACCTCCTCTTCCCTTATGAAAAGAAAACATAGAAAAATAATTATAACAAAATAAGATAAACAATTTTTATTAAATACAGTGGACTCTTGTTTTTCGTAATTAATCCATTCCAGAAAGTGTGAATGAGGGCGAAACTGACGATTTGCGAAACCATTTTCCCCATAAGAAATAATGTAAATCCAATTAATCCGTTCCAGACACCCAAAAGTATTAAAATATTTTTTGTTACATGAAATATAGATGTACATACACAGAAAACAATGAGACATAAAGAAACAACAATAACATGACACTCACCTTTATTGAAGATTCTTTTTAGTGTATGGAAGACAGGAGGAGGGGAGAGGATGGAGAAATTTCTGTTTGGAAGGGGAATCCCCTTCCATGAAGACTTCAGGTATCAAGTTCTTTTCTGGGTTACTCCCTTCTTCGTTTTGTAATGCCACTAGGACCAGCTTGAGTGTCACTGCATATCTGTGGCACTAAAATACTGTCCAGAGAGCTGTGTTTCTTGCTTCTCTTTAAAATTCCCTAAAATGGGACTAGACATTATCATTGTACATGTTGTCGACACGGCTTGCAAACAGCTTTGTTAGGGTGATTTTCCTCCACAAATCTTTCCATCCTACTCCACATTGCACAAATCTCCATTACTGCCACCCTCTATCACCATCACTACCACCCTTGACTGCCATCATTACCACCACTACCAGCCTCTACCATCATCACAACCACTACCACCCTCTACCACCCCTATCATTACCACCCCATACCATCCTCTACTACCATCACTACGAATCTCTACCATCATCACAACCACTACCACCCTCTACCACCATCACTATCACCCTCTACCACCATCACTACCACCCTCTACCACCATCACAACCATTACCACCCTCTACCACCATCACAACCACTATCATACATTGCCCAAGTTTCAATGAGATAGCCCAACAAACAACCCGAGAAAAAAAAATGTTTACCAAAAATCATATATGGCAAGCCCAAGCCAGGTACTGGAAATAAGTCACTTTGTCTGACTTTTTGGGGTTATCCTAGGTTCTCTTTACATACACTGCTATGTATGATAATCTATGTAACTGTATTTGTGTATACCTCAATTAAACTTGTTTCCTTCTAGTCTGTCAACTGAGTACAAGAAACTGCCCATTCACTTACTTAAACTACCCAATAAAGTGGTCAGAAATTGGCAATTTGGCCGATTTCACACAAATTTCAACAGATGCCAATTTCAAAATAGGATCCAGAATAAACAATGCAGACATTCCTGGCACTAAAATAACATTTTCTCTGTTCATTAGTCACAGCTACAGGCTCCTCTTATATTACTCTTGCTTACCATTTGGAATTTTTATTCACAAAAGAAAAATAAAAGATTTACTGTTATGCAGACTACTGCATTATTGTAATAATTGTATAAATAATGTCAATCCAATCTTGACTCCGTACTGGAATTTAGACTGGCAGGCGGACAGGTATTGGACAGTGACGTCATTTGTTTACTCTTGAGCTTCGCTAAAGAATAGCACATTTTCGCTACTCTGAGCGCAATTTCAAGGTACTTTTCGTCATGAAAGCAATCAAAATCATATCTATTTCTGTAATATATCTTTCATTCTATCAAATGAGACCGAGAAAATGAGAATATAACCATAACAACCATACAAAAATGTACTGCTAAGCGGCCGCTAATGGCTGAGAAGTGAACTCCGCTATTTATGGTCTGATTTCTTTCATTTTTGGTGTACATGAAGAATTATCTTTCCATTATACATTGCCCAAGTTTGAATAAGATAACCCAACAAACAACTGAGAAAATAATAATAATATAATAATAATAATAATAATAATAATATCTTAATTTACTATACGTACATGTACAAGGTATACAGGCCTAGCTGACATCAGTGACATACTACTGTATAGAAAGGCACTTGTTATGCTGAGTATTTCAAGAAAATAGGTCAGTGTCCCAGGATAACACCCACACTAGTCGACTAACACCCAGGTACCCATTTACTGATGGGTAAACATAGACAACAGGTGTAAAGAAACATGCCTTATGTTTCTACCCTGGCTGGGAATTGAATATTTACCAAAAATCATATATGGCTAACCCAAGCCAGGTACTAAAAATAAGCCACGTTGACTTTTTTGGGGTTATCCTAGGTTCTCTACACATATGCTGCTATGTGTGATAATCTATAGAGATAAAATAACTTTTTTGTTTCATGTTTATGGTGCAGTACGAGTGTATATCATAGTTAGCCCTGTGCTATACTCCGTTTTCTCTAATATAAGCCAAGACAGGGATAGGAGAATGGTACAGTGGACCCCCGCATAGCGACTTTAATCCGTGCAAGAGGGCTGATTGTTATGCGAAATGTTCGTTATGCGAATGAATTTTCCCCTTAAGAAATAATGGAAATCAAATTAATCCGTGCAAGACACCCAAAAGTATGAAAAAAAAATTTTTACCACATGAAATATACATTTTCCTACACACAAAGAGAAGGATACATGCACAATAGTAGAGTAGTACATGCACAATATATATTGTGCATGTACTACTCTACTAAATGAAGAATAAATGACACTTACCTTTATTGAAGATGCAGCAATGACTGATGAGACACTGTGTCCTGGGAGTGCCTTTTCCTCCTGAGTACTGTAGGTCCTGTTTGGCATTTTCTTCCAGAACAGGCCTTATCACACTGTGTATGCCACTACGATTCTTAAATCTCTCAAACCAACCTTTGTTGGCTTTAAATTCACCAATATGAGCACTAGTTCCAGGCATTTTTCCCTGTTCACCTGGGTGTTAGTCGACTGGTGTGGGTTGCATCCTGGAGACAAGATTAAGGACCCCAATGGAAATAAGTTAGACAGTCTTCGATGACACTGACTTTTTTGGGTTATCCTGGGTGGCAAATCCTCTGGGGTTAATTGTTTCTTGGTATTCTCAATAAGCCACACCAACAATGGTGCTACAGCAGCAGCAGCAGCTGACGGTGGTACAGCAGCAACAGACGATGCTACAGCAGCAACAGACGATGCTACAGCAGCAGCCAGACGATGCTACAGCAGCAGCAGACGATGCTACAGTAGCAGCAGACGATGCTACAGCAGCAGCAGACGGTACTACAGCAGCAGCAGCAACTGACGGTGGTACAACAGCAGCAGCAGCTGACAGTGCAGCAGCAGCTGGCAATGCAGCAGCAGCTGACAGTGCAGCAGCAGCTGACAGTGCAGCAGCAGCTGACGGTGGTACAGCAGCAGCAGCAGTTGTACCACCAATATTAGCGATGGTTGATTGGGGTTTATTATACAACCTGGCCAGCTCGGAGACACGCACTCCACTTTCATACTTATCAATGATCTTTTTCTTCATCTCTATAGTAATTCTCACCCTTATTGCTGTAGGGTTGGCACTAGAAGCTTTCTTGGGGCCCATGGTCACTTATTTTCCAGAAAAAAATCACCAAAAACACTGTAATAATACAAAATGTTCCGATTGTATGCTTGGATGTTACCGCGGAGGCTGGCTGGTAAACAATGCCACCAGCGGAACATGTGAGCGTGGCTCAGGCCGCACATTGGACGCGTCTCGGACGAAGAGCGGTGAACGGGTTTTTGGGCGGTATGCGAGGCAAAATTTTTGCGAAAAAAGCGAGCGTTATGCGGATTGTACGGTATGCGATGCGTGCGGTATGCGGGGTTCCACTGTATTTGTTTACCATATCCTCTTCATAACTCTGTCGAACTGCTCGGTGTTATGCTTCAATTTCAAATTCGAAGTTTATTCTCTATAAGTATTACAATGCTGGGTTTACAGAATTTGGTTATTGTGTGGTTTACATGTAGTAAAATAATAATTACAGAGTGTACCACTAGAACGCCTAGCATGGCTAGGCATTTCGGGCAGACTTATATTAAATCTTAGGTTTAAAATGTTACAAAATTATGAGGTAAGTTGGTATTATGGCTAAGTGACTAAATACTAGTTGTGAGTTTAGCAATGTGAGTGCTTTTGTTTTGGCACTATACATAGTTTCAGTATTGGAGTATCACAGGCCAACTTATGACTAGTTAAGATTCATTATTTTGAGATTGAGATTGATATTTCTGTTTATGGTCAAATGGGTGCCATGAGACTGAGCTCATGGCAACCGACAGTGGCTTCAAAGCCACCTTATCTTTAATGGATAATGTACTGTGTAGGTGCTTTACATAATGAGAAGCATTTCTTTTATTCATTGGAACCATGGCTAAGGCTAAAAGTAAGCAGGTTAAAAGAATAAATGGAGAAAAAGAAATTGGAATGATTTATGCAGCAAGTAGCGCCACCAAACAGTACCAGCAGGTTGGTGTGGCGACCCTGGAAATTTGAAATTATGCTAGCCAAAATTAGTGCTGAATAACTGAAGGAACCGAATAACTGATCGCCGGATTTGTGATGGCGGACCTGTACCTTGAAATTGCGTTCACAGTAGCAGAAATGTTCGATTCTTTCGCGATGTTCAGTAGTAAACAAATGACCTGTGCTCCTCCAGTCTAAATTCCAACATGGAGTCAAGAATGGGTTGACATTATTTATACAATTATTACAATAATGCAGTAGTCTGCATAACAATAAATCTTCTATTTTTTGTGTGAATAAAAATTCCAAATGGTAAGCAAGAGTAATATAAGAGGGGCCAGGAGCCGTGACTAATAAACACAGAAAATGTTATTTTAGTGCCATGAATGTCTGCATTGTTTATTCTGGACCTTATTTTGAAATTGGCATTATTGAAATTTGTGTGAAATGTGCCAAATTGCCAATTTCTTACCACTTGATTGGATAGCTGAAATAGGTGAATGGGCAGTTTCTTGTACTCAGTCGACAGAATATAAGTAAGTAAATAAGTAAGTTTATTCAGGTGTACACAAATACAGTTACATAGATTATCATACATAGCAGTATATGTGTAGAGAACCGAGGATAACCCAAAAAAGTCAGACAAAACGACTTATTTCCATTACCTGGCTTGGGCTTGCCATATATGATTTTTGGTAAATATTTTTTTCTTAGTTGTTTGTTGGGCTATCTTATTGAAACTTGGGCAATGTATGACAATGTATGACTGGCTGCTGGTAGCCGCAGCCATAGCAAGCAGCAACAATGCTGCTCCTATATCTTGCCGTCCCCTGGGCCTATCCGAACTCTAGTGATGGCCAAATTGCAAGTACTTCTGCAACAACATGCAAGGAACCTATAGTGAAGTAAAAACTGATGGTGATGACAATGAAATGGACTAAATATGACAAAAGAGGGACCGGCATTCAAGTACCATACCTGCTGCCAGACGTGAACCAGACACGAGACGTTTTCCACTACAATGAAATAACTGACCTCCATATCAACTGCACCAGTGTTCATCGGGAAGACAGCATGACAGAAAACCTGATCAACAAAACTCCAGGGAAATGGCAGGTCTGTAGGACTTTTTTCCTCAGTGCCAAACGAGGGAAAGAATTGAGCATTTAAACATGGCTGACCGGCATCCAAACAGCAGCTACTGCCAGACGTACAACTAGCGAAGTGAAATTCTCATCTTTACTGACATTCATCTATTGACAGTAGCATCATATCTGTACCACCATCATATCACCTGTACCAGTGCTAACGAGAGGGAAACACAGGAGACATCGTCAAATCAACAGTGCAAAACTCCAAGGTTATTGGACGGTTATCCCTCAGTGCCAGTCGTGGGAAAGAAGTGAATAGTTATACAGTCAAGATTAATGTTTTAGTAGCTGACCTATATTCAGCTGACCAGTGTATAGTGAGAGATAAATATATCTATAAACTCAAGGAAAGTCAGGTTGTAGGTGGCGTTTACTTCCCTCAGTGTTTTAAAAATGACTGAGTCAGACCAGGTCAGGAGTCAACAACATGACACAACCCCCGATAAATGGAATTGAGGGGGTTTTGGAAGGATAAAACCATTGATTAAACCTTTCTGGTCTACCAGAATGGAAAGGAGTTAGAAGTTAATTGGTGAAGCCGGACTGTGAAGTGAGGTGGGAAGGGGAGTGTGCAATAAGGGGTTAACTGAAAAGGGTTTGTGAAGTTAAGGGAAAAGTGAGCAGTGAAGAGGGTTTTGAAGAAGAAAATTTACTAGTAATTCAGTGGTGATTGCTAAAGCTGATACTAGGGTGTACTAGGTGACTGGGTAAGAGAAATAAATATTATTGTATATGAGTAAAAGAGCGAAGAGTGAAATTGGCAGGCATTAGGGGGGTACAGGCTACCATAATTATATTTATCGTTCTTCTTCAATTCCATGAAGAAAGAAATCAGTCATGGGGGCTGGAAAAGGAGAATGGAGTAACAGCACCCTGGACAGTAAAAGCCCAACAGTTGCCATCCTACCAGAAAAGTAAATGTCACTATCGCCACAAGGTATGGCAACACCGCATACCCAAACAAAAACAGTGGCACACAGCTCTTATTGTAGTGCTCTTAAGTGGCGATATCCAAATTAATCCAGGACCTCAAACTATTGTGCAGAGGCAAAACAGACAGATAAATGACGTTGATAATGATGGTCTAGTAGCTAGGAATGATAACCTTAACTCCATATGTAATGCATACATAGGTCAATGTGAGACAATACAGCCATTATTATCTCAAACACTACCAAACAGGTGCATACACTGTACTAAAGTACACATGAAAAACAGAAAAGGCACCTTATGTAAAATGTGTAAGGGGTGGGTGCATGATGGATGTATGTACAATTATAGCAATGGTGCCAGAATTCATTTTGTGTGTAACAAATGCACTTTGGCACAGTTACCCTTTAGCAATGATGACATTGATTTACCTAATTTTAATACAAATGACCCATTGCCATATATTGATGATTATAATTGTTTTATGAAAACAGGCCTTCACTTTATTCATGTCAATGCAAGATCACTTCTTCCTAAATTGGCAGAGATTAGGATTCTAGCTAACAAAATTAGGGCGGCAGTTATAACCATCTCTGAATCCTGGTTGGGTGATACGGTGACTGACGACGAGGTCAAAATAGAAGGTTACAATATAAAACGCTTAGATTGGAACAGAAAGGGTGGTGGAGTATGTGCCTTCATTAGAAATAAATGACTTAGCTTACAACCCAAGACCTGATTTAAATAACAATAAACTGGAGATTCTATGGTTTGAAGTGCTGCTTCCCAAGACCAAACCCATCTTAGTAGGAACTAGATACCACCCTCCTACCCAGGACCAGTTCTTAGAAGACTTTTCCAGAGTATTGTCCGGAATTGAAAACAATTGCGAGACAATAATACTGGGCGACTTCAATATCTGTTTTCAGCAGCAAAATAACGGGCTACGCAAAAGGTATAAGCAAATTCTAGGTTTAAATAGTTACACTCAACTAATTAATACACCAACCTTGATCACACAGTTCTCAGCCATCCTAATTGACCACATACTTTGTAACCGCGCTGAGAACATTAGTCAGTCAGGCTTCATTACCACAGGTCTTAGTGATCATTTCATCATTTACTACACCAGGAAAATCACTAGGGATAGGATAGGCCTACACAGGGCAATAAAAATGAGGTCAACTAGAAACTACAGTAAAGAAACACTGGTAAATAGGCTACACAATTGTGACTGGACAGAGATAAGAAGTTGCACAGACGTAAACGATGCCTGGGAAAAATTCAAAACTATGTTCACTACCATCCTTGATAATATTGCACCAGTTAAAGAGGTTAGGATTAAATGAAGAACTGAACCCTGGATGACTACTGAGATATTAGATAATATGAAATTCAGAGACCAGCTGCTAAAAAGATTTAAAGCAAACAGACAGGATATTGCAGCACTAAATGAATTCCAAAGGGTGAGGAACAGAGTACAGAGACTTATAAAAGAAGCAAAGGCAAAGCACTGTTGTTCAAAAATTGAAGAGTATAAGCATAACCCCAGAAAGCTCTGGCAACAACTAAAACAGTTGGGGTATAGCCATAAGCCAGTAGATAGGTCTAACATAGTACTCACTATCGATAATGAGGTATGCCATGAAACATCTAAGGTGGCAAATTGCTTTAATTCCTACTACACATCTGTTGTATCAACACTAGTAAGTAAACTACCAGCTGCATCAAATACCTTTAACACAGACTCTGATAAGTTTCAAACATACTATACCAATAAAGGGGTAACCCCAAACAGTTGTCAACTAGTAAGTGTATCTCGTGACTTTATTCAAAAAGAACTAAGCAGGTTAAACCCAACTAAGAGCACAGGCCCTGATAACATCCCATCTAAGTTCCTAAAAGATGGTGCTTCTGAACTGTCAATCCCTATTGCTCACATAATAAATCTATCAATCACCACTAATACCATACCAGTGGGGTTCAAGGAGGCCAGAGTTACTTCTATCTTCAAGAAAAATAGGTCTGATGTCAGCAACTATAGGCCTGTTAGTATACTCAGTATAATATTTAAAATTCTAGAGAGGGCTGTGTACTCTCAAGTAGTTAAGTACCTTAATGAAAACAACATTCTCCATAGCTATCAATCGGGCTTTAGAAGATCCTACTCAACCGACACCTCCCTAATTAATCTGATGGATTACCTGAGAACTGAAATGTCAAAGGGGAACCTCATATGTATGGTAACCTAGACCTGCAAAAGGCCTTTGATACTGTCAACCACAATATATTATGTAAGAAACTTCAAGCTATCGGTATAGGTTCTGTAGACTGACTCACTGGTCTAGTGGCTAACGCGACGGGCTGGAGTTTTGAGACTCTATGACCGCAGGTTCAATCCCGGCCGGGGGTATGGTTCTGTAGACTGGTTTAAGTCCTACCTTAGCAACAAGAGACAAATAGTCAAAATCAACAAAATGGAATCAGAACCCTTGCCAATAACATGTGGAGTTCCCCAAGGTAGTATTCTGGGTCCCTTATTCTTATGTTATGTCAATGACATGCCTGTCAGTGTCAAGTGCAAACTCCTACTGTATGCAGATGACAGTGCCCTGTTAGTGTCAGGTAAAGACCCACAAGATATAGCTAATGTTTTAACACTGAAACTGGAGTCCTGCAGCAAATGGTTAGTAGACAACAAACTATCATTACACCTCAGGAAAACTGAAGTCATTCTCTTTGGCAAGAAACATAAACTGAGAAGGGTAAATAATTTTAATGTCCAGTGTAATGGGGAGCCCATCACTTTGGTTTCATCAGTAAAATATCTGAGAATCCCCTTTGACCCATGCATGTCAGGAGAATTGATAGGGAACAGTGTAGTAAAGAAAGCGAATGCCAGACTGAAGTTCCTGTATAGACAAGCACAGTGTCTACCTACTGAGGCTCGCAAGACCCTATGTCTAGCCCTTATACAATGCCATATGGATTACGCTTGCTCTTCATGGAACTCTGCCTTGACAAAAAAATGAAAGATAGACTGCAAATCACCCAGAACAAAATTGTAAGATTCATCCTGGGGCTGGGACCAAGAGAACATGTAGGCCAGGATGAATTACAGCAGTTGGATATGCTGAATGCTGAAGACAGAGTAAAACAACTGAAGCTAAATCATGTTTATAAAATTGCTCACAAACAGTGTCCAGAATATCTTGCTGTCAATTTTGTCAAGGTTGGGAACCAAAGGGGGGAGAGAGCACAACCTTGTAGTACCCACAGTCATTGGCCAGGCTTCAAACACCTTTTATTGTACAGCAATAAAGGAATGGAACAGACTGCCCGCACATGTCAAAGCCAGTCATAGCATGAACCAGTTCAAGAAGAGTGCCAAAAGGTGTCTGATGAATGTAGCTACAGAAAGGGAGGGGAATGATTTTCTATTTTTTATCTAACATATGTGTAAATTTTACCTTATTCCTAGTAATGACCTTCGTATTGTAGATAGTCTTAATGACCCTTGTGTAGTAGATAGTCTTTTTAGTATGATAATAAGATGTTATCTTCATTATAGTATAAAAAGAAAATATTATAACCTTTATATTATAATAATAAGGTAAAAGGACCCCAATGGAAATAAGTCACTCTGTCTGACATTTTGGGGTTATCGTAGGTTCTCTACACATATGCTGCTATGTATGATAATTCTATGTAACTGTATTTGTGTATACCTGAATAAACTTATTTATTACTTACTTACTTATGACAGAAAGATGCTTCTTAACGTACACCAAAAATGAAAAAAAAAACGGATAATAAAATGTGGGAGACTTTTATCTTCATCAATTCCTCAATATTCAGCCGCCTCTTTTGCGGGATGTTTTCATATGGTTTTCTATGGTTGTATTCTCGTTTTTTTGAGTCTCATTTCATAGAATGGAAGGTATATTACAGAAAGGATATGATTTTTGATTGGTTTTTACTGACGAAAAGTACCTTGAAATTTGAGATCAAAAGCATCACTACCCCAACCCCTTCTACTGCAATCACAATACCACTCTACCACCATCACAACACCAATGCCTCCTCTACCACTACCCCACCCCATTTCCGTATTTTTCTAAATCTTTTTCTTTAATTCTATTGTGGTTGTCACATTTCTTTAGCAAAGGGCTGGCACTAGCTTCTTTGGGCCCCATGCGTGGCTTATTTAGAAGTTTGCAAGCCTAAAAGGAATGGAATATTATTACGATGTGTATCTTGAATAAACCGTGCGGGAGCGTGCTCCATCCCTATATAACTGATTAAACTATTGGGCACACTGACTGTGAATGGCTGTGTGGTGCAGCTTGGGTCTACTCGTACGTTCTCTGGGACAAATGACCTATCTTGCAAATTCAGATGATTCGTAGAGTCAGTATATTTTTGATGAAAAAAAAAAAAATTAAACAAAAAAAAAAAAAAAACGTTGCATTTGCAAATAAATTATGAAATTATGATGCTTATGAAAACAAGGGGTCAACTATATAAACCAAATCTCTCATAAAATACAAAACAGGTTAAATATGAACTTGTCCTAACACTGAAGCATAATAATATGAAAAGTAAATAATAATTACAGCGGTTACTCGGTTCCTCGAAAACAGCTCTTTTTTCCCAGTTCGAACGTTTATTTTGTAAGTACTCTTTTTTAAGTGTACTTCTTGTGGGTCTGAAATGTGGACTAAACTAATTTACATTATTCCTTATGGGAACAAAATTCGTTCTGTATCAGCACCCAAGGCCTTCTGGAACGAATTAAGGATTCGTAACTGACGGTACGCTGATAGATCAAATGAAGCAAGTTTAATATGTGACAATATCAGATAATGGTCTTGTGTTCTGCCCATTGTCTATTGGATAGGGCACTCCAGAATCACTGTAGTGGAACGAGACAGCTGTTTTGTAGCAACTTTGGTCAAACCGTTAACAAAACAAGGTAGTCGTGACATCTTGTGAAGTCCAGCTCCAGAAGGTAACCAATGCAGGTTGAAGATCCACAGCTAGCACGTTAAATAATGGAGGTTGTCTGGCCGGCATGGTATAGATAATTGGAGATACGGCAACAGATGTGTAAGGAAAAAAAGCAGAGTTCCCTTCCATATGAAGGAGGCTCGTATAATATGTAGATCAGTCCTGGTGGTATGAGAGGAAAAGCCAGGAGTTCTCAAAATAAGGACTGATTGAGAATTGTTGTCCAGCCAAAGGTAAGTAGAACAGCAGAGTTTCGTATGGATGATTGTAGGAGTGTTCAGACCCAAACCAAAGGTGGTTGGAACCTGCAGGGGAGAGGAGTTCCCAGAATGAAATGAATTAGTAAATTTTCTGTGATTTATTAGATGTTGCAGATCTTCTCATTTCGATCTCTGTCAGGTGACCCAAATCGTTCAGCACTTGTTTCTGGGGGGGGGTGGGACTTTGGTTTAGTATTATGGAGTAGGGGGTGGGTCGGGTGTGCTCTTGTATTTGACGGATGGTCGACCTGGGCAGGGTGTATTGACGGTTAAGGGCGCGAGGGAGTTTATTTAGTTGTTTTTTGATGTATATTTATATGTTCAAATTGTTTTTTAAGATGTTAATATAATGGTGATGCAATGTAAGTTAGTAGGAAAAAATGCTTTATACTATTAAAAACAAACTTATTTTTTATGCTCGGTGTTTTTTAATATGAAGTACTATATGCCTTGTTATTGAATTCGTATCTAAATAATTCTAAGTTGGATATTTAATTTTTTTTGTTTATGGATTTGGCTTTATTTAATCTTTGTATGATTTAATAACATATTTTTTGTGTTTTGTTTTTTTATAATTAAATTTTTTGTGTATCTTACTGAGTTTTTATTTTTAATGATACTGTTATTTAATGTACTTGAAAATTATTTTTACATCTAATTCCATGTGTATTTAATAAAAAAAGAATTTTTTCTTTTTCTCACTCACCTATGTCTTCTACTTATTTCCTATCTATCGTCTTCATGATATTACCTACCTATGAAAACTGTTGTTTTAACCATATCAAAAATACACTACCAGTTATATATCAACACAAATCAACCCTTAACGCCATACTAAAAGAATTATGCTCCCAAATCTAAAAATCATAACCAATAAACCCAAAAATACAAAACACATATTAGGGTCTGAATTCCTTTAAACCTTGCAGGAGCATTCGAGAGGCCTTCTCCTAAACTTTGTTCTCAGGGTCAAAAAATTTAAAAAAAAAAAAAGAAGGAAAAAAAAAAGATTTTTTTATTATGAAATAAGAGAGAATCTTTTCACCGATCATAATGAACCAAAGTTATGAAATTTATGAAAAACTTACCGGAATTAGGCCCTCGCCGAAAGTTAGCGGGTTCCGACCCGATTGTTTACGCATCGTTACCACATCCCTATCACTTATATTACCACTATCGCTACTATTACTGCTATCACTATTTAAGTTACTATCTCTGCTATTATACTATCGACTTATATTACATAGTTACTATGGAAAAGGATGGTACAGTGGTGGCATGGTAGTAATGAAAGATAGGCGGTTTACAGTGTAAATAGCTTACAAACAGTGTTCCAACACTCATTATTCTACTATCATCACTACTTTTTTTTATTTTCATTCCATTTTTCATGGCCATGGATCTTGATGGCTCAAGACTCAACTATAACTATTATAAATTTCATTCCTTATTTGTAGCTTTTTGCAAATCAATTATTATAAAATAAAAATATCCTCAAACAATAAAATATGTCATTGTGATGTTGTGGAATTAAAATCACTCTTCCACCTTTCTTATACTGGAGTCAAGCCATAACTTTTCTGACAATTCGTTGCTCAGTATTGTGACGGGCAGGTGTTGTGGCAAGTTGGGCAGTATCCACTGGGCCTTAACGGCGAGTATGTAGCACAAGGAGGACTGGAGTTTACTCAACGGAAAACCCAGTGAGAAATCAATGTCATTTTTGAAATTCTGTTAAAAGGTTGATTCACTTGTCATCACAGCGTGTTGGTTCAGTGTTATGACCCATCATGTAGTTTATTATCCATTTGTGAGAAGGTTTGAGTCCCTTATAGGTTTTCGACATTGTGACAATGGTGAGGAAGGTTAGAGCGTGGTAGGTTTTTTTTTGACTGAAGTTTGGAAACTGAGCTTTCTAACTTCTGTCAACATTCTTAGAAGGAGATCTTGTGTTAGTTTCCTAAAAAGGCGTTAAATGAGTCAGGTGCAGGCAGCTAGTTGCTTCGGATTTTCCAATTATTTTCCCAAAAATAATAGAGGACAGATACCGTCCGTCGAAGCATCGATTTATGGATATACCTGTGTTGCCAGCAGTTTGTGCCTTTGTGTGGTACAAACAAAATCATTCTCACGATGTAAGGTTGATGCGTCCATCAGTGCATCAGGTCCAACAACAACCTTCATAACTTTACAAAGAGACGAGTTGTTTTAGCAAAGATTTTGTACACATCCATGCCCTTAAGACCCTACCCCCACCATCGCGGTTCTGACAGATCCAACCTCCAGTTATTACTGAGAGACATGATGACTGGCAGATGAGACCAATTGTTAAGGGGCCCCTTGAAGTTGACTTGGCTAATTCCATGCATAACATAAATTATCTTCTTAAATGACTTGTAAACAATTTTAAGAGAACTATAAACATTACCAAAATTTTAGTGATGGTTAGAATTTTGTAATGGGTACTTTTATTAATATAATGTTACATAGAGTCAATGGAAAATATAGAATGTATTTAATGATGGTACATGTACAGTGAAGTGGGTAGTATATGTACAGTGAAGGTGTTAGATATCGTAAGATATTGGTTTGTTAGATGGACTTAGTGATTGGGTGGTAGATGCACTGTCAGGGGTGGTAGGATATGTGTTAATGGTGTAGATATAGTGTTAGGGGTACGTAGATGTAGTGGTAGATGTGTAGTTAGTGGTAAATGTGTAGTATTAGTGTTTAGTTTTTTAAGTATAATTCCTATGTACTATTATCAATATCTAGTTTTAATTAGTTGTGTTGGAACCTCAAATACAGTATCGAACTTTCTTAGGTTCAGACAGCCTGTTGACGTTGCCATTAACTGAAACGAATAATATTCTTTTCCGCTTTATTCCATCAGGAATAATGTTAATTAGAGATTTGTTAGATGAATGGTTCAGAGAACCGAAATCGTTGATAAATTAGAACCACTTTGTGCAAACTCTTGAGGTATTCTTTATTGAGGAACGTTTAGCCACACAGTCGGCTTCATCAGTCCATACGTAGGAGAAACTTGAAGAACAAGGAGGGAGAATGCAGGTAATCAGTCCCTAACCTTGAGTCGTTATGTGTTTCAGTCCATCAATCTTGAGTAGAAGTACGGCATTATGACGTTTTGGAGAAATAGCTGCTTATTAACTGTATGGGCAGGGAGAGGTGCAGCAGTCATATGTGGTTGTTAACATTCTAATGTTCAATGTGGAAGTAGGTCGTGCCCAAGAATTAGGCAAGACCCAAGATGAAAATCAAAGTATTATTATAAGCTGCCTTCTACGCTCATATGCCGTTTTCTATTCAAGATTTGATGGACTGAACACATCGAATCAAGGTTGAGGGATGATTACCTCATTCTCTCCTGTTCTTCAATGTTTCTCCTACCTATGGACTGATGAAGCCACTGTGTTGGCGAACGTTTCCTCAATAAAGGAGTTAACCAAGAGTTGCACATGTGTCTAATTTATAAAATTAGATTAGTAATTTCAGACCCTCAAATATACACTTATAAAAGCCACTTACATAAAAATACATTACATAATTGGTCGAGTTGGTAGGCAGTTCGATATTTGGGTTCCACTGCTATTTTAAGATTAGTCTGCACCAAAATGCCTGGGCATGATAGTTTGGCTATCTTTGTACTTAGCAAATCACAATTGGTAATTACACTTGTAACCTTTACAATGAAATGAACTTTTATGTAAAACAAACCAGCCAGGGGGGGACACGTTTGGTTTAGGTTTCACCTTCACGAGCCGACTAGAAAAACATCTCATATTTCTTTATGGTCAATCTTATTCTATCTGGCTTTTCTTAGGCTATATGTTATAATGTTTATATTGTTGCATAGCAAGTTTATTATTATAATTTTGAAAAATATCATTGATGGAATTAAGGCAAAAATGTCTATATTAACGTTTTATACGACTTTTAAACTGTAAACCTCTCTGACTTTATTTATCCAGGGTTCTCTACAAATATGCGCTTGTTGGTATGATAATCTATGTAACTGATTTGTGGTAAACATGAAATAAACATACATATTCAGAGTGATTATTATTATTATTATTACAAAATTAGTGCTAAACCCACAAGGGTTGTGAATAGAGTATAGAATTAGAGGATTTACAAAAAGGTTATGGTTTTTGACTAGACAAAAACCAATTCTTCAACACTACCTAACATTTTTTCAAACAATTTTATATTTATGTTTCAATTTTAGACTGTAGGTGTATGTATCTTGTTTATATGTCTATGTCAGCATCGTTTATTATATGATTTTGAAAATATTTTATAGAGGATTAATGGATATGTCTATATTTATGGTAATATACCAACATTTAACCATAAACGGTCTCAAACATACATATACGTTTCACTACCCAGTGCCCTGAATATTTTTGAAAATAAAAAAAATCGTGTTTTTTAATGAAAATAAAGAAGCATATTTTTCTAAGTGTTATAGGATAAAAAAAAAATAGGCGTCAGTACTCTATAGATATGAGGCTGAGATGTTGGCACTGGTATGAACTCACGTGACAGCAACATCATGTCCTGCCGCTTGCCAGATAGTGTTGCCTGGATATTCATATTTTTCATATTTTATGTATTTTGATGTTTCTGATACTTACTATTGTATAGTAGTTCTTGTCCATTTCATAACAATCTTTGTTCTGACACTATATTAGGTACTTGAAATTGTTTCCACATTGTTACATACACACGACAGGTGGACATTCCCACACCTGCCTTGGCCCATTTTTTTAACTACCTGTTTAGGAACATATATACAATTATTTATATGTGGAAGTATTACAAGAAGAAGAAGGAAGAAAAGAAGAAAAAAAATAATAATAATTTCCTAGAAGCCATGGAAAACACCCTTTTTTCTTTTTTTCAGTCCACCCCTGACAGTGACATTGATTCAAGATAGATTTGAGATACATTAGATTAAAAGCTCGACATTTGATGAAGCATTCAGCCCTCGCTTTATTCTTCACTGGACACAAAATTGCCTCCACAAACATGTGTCCCTGTCTGTCTGGTATATTTGTCTGTCTGTCATGCTCCCTGTAATCTAGTCTATGCATCTATAGCTCTCTGTCTCAGAAGTGAGCCACAAGACTGCGCCATCCACGTTCTCTTGCTCATATCCCTCCCCCAAGAAGGGTATAGCACTTTGTCTAGTAATTTTTTTTTTTTTGGTTATCCTTAGTAATTTTCAATTTGGTAATACTTGTATTTTATAGTGTACCAGTGAGACAGAGATAGAGGACAGATTGAAAGAGGACAGACAGAGGAAGATAGACAGGACAGAGGTAGACATTCCCACCTCAAATTAAATTATCTCTACAGGAAACAGATCAAACAGAGCAGGATGCCAAGCAGTCCGGCCAGGCTATCAGCCCAATTGTGCTTGGGTAGATGGACCAGCAGGTGGGCCAGCCAACCCCTCTGTTACAGGACGTCCAGCCAGTCTGCCCTCAACACCAAAGTATTATATTCCAGAAGAATTTGTTTCTTTTTACTTAGGGCATGGGTTATAAGACATTCTGAAAGGGTGTTGCCACAAATGTTGCACATGGGTTATTATAGAGGTTTTGTTGATATTTCCTCGACCACTTATGGCCAACATTTTTAACAATTCTTAAAAAAAATAACTCCCACCTCAAAGAACAATACCCACTAAAAACTTTGTGGGTCAAAAATCACTTTCCTCTTAAAAATGGAAGAGTTTATTAATTACTTATTAAAATCAGTGAATCCCAGGTGTTTTGCATGCTGTTTTGCTCTAGCTGTTACCATACCCTGTTGCTTCATCTTGAATATTGGTGCTTTCCACCCAACAAGGGATAAGGTCCCGGTACCCCCCCCACAGATTTGCTTTACTACAGTGCACACTGTGTGTTATGACCCCCATTCTGTGTGACAAGGCATATCCAGGCCAGTCTTGCCATATTTGAAAGGCAGGAAAATAAAAACATATATATACGTTTGGACCGTTAATGGGTTAATCGCGGGCCCAAGAAGAGATTATCTTCGTATGGCGCTTCGAGTTAGAGAGATTCGCCACCGCTCTCTTCCACAGTGATGTTAATAAATGTGTACCTGCATGCCAGCACAGTGTGTAAGTCATATTTAAGGTGCAGGTACACATAAGTATAATTATCAGAGTACAGGGACCCCGGTTAACGATATTTTATTTTTTTTTTTTTTTTTTTTTTCTTTTTTTTTTTTTTTTTTTTTTTTTTTTTTTTTTTCTTTTTTTTTTTTTTTTTTATCTCTACACTTCCAGAAAGTATGTTCAGGTGCCAGTACTGAACCGAATTTGTTCCATAAGGGAATATTGTGAAAGTAGATTAGTCATTTCAGAACCCCAAACACACGTTTTAAAAACGCCACACTTAAAAATTAAACTTACATAATTGGTCTCATTCGGAGATGTGATCGTTTAAGGGGGGCTCCAGAACTGTATATTTAAAAATTACACAATAACTTAAACACTTGAAATTTTGGAAAATTTCCAGGACATGTTAGGAGAGAGCTGCTCAAAGTAGAATGTAAACAAAAAGGGTGGGGCAGCTGTATTTAATTGATAGACTGCTTGATGAATCCCCTAGACAGCCTCCGCCCACCCAAAATTTTGGTCATAATTTGAATGAAATAGTTGTATTAATGGAATGCAATTAAGGCTAAACACAATAAACGTGCGGGGGGTCCCCTACTGTACTGTATAAATTCGTCTGATACTAATTACTATCAATAAAGGCTATCCACCTATCATATTTTATTTCTAAAGAATAAAAAAGGTATAACATAAATTAATTGTAGGAGGAATGAATAAACATTCGCCCAAATGAATAAAAACTGACTTTTTTATGGACGAGGGTAATTAAAGGGTGGGGCATGGACGAAGAATAAAAAAAAAGAGACCGCGATGTTATTGCACCCTGTAGGGCTATCTTATTGAAGATCCCCTTATCCTATGCAAAGAATGAAAAAAGTTTGGTTATCTCAAAAAAAAATTTACCTAAGTAATCAGCTTATTTCTGCTTGTGTTTCCTGGAATTACATATCTTGGAAGTTATAGTTATTGACCTCTTCCTGTTGTATCATCATTAATAGATGATTGTGATTGATTGGATTTTCAAAGCAAACAATTTTTTTTAAAACTGAATGTTCCTAATTTCAGGTGGTGGCATTTTTAAGTTGCAGTGGAACCTTGAATTTAGCGAGTTTTATTCCATTTACAGGAGCTTAGACTGTACTCAATAATCTTACTCATATATCAAATTAATTTTCCATCATTTAAATCTAATTGAAAAGTCATTATCTGTTTTGAACTCGGAGAGGCCAAGGAAAAAATAAAAAATACTTGAATTAAATATGGGCCTTGCTCCATACCAACTTATCGCTTTATTTGTCTATCACAATTCATCTAAATAACATAATTAAAACAATATAATTAACACAGAAACATGATAGATACTACTCTTTAATGAATAATAAAATAGGCCATTATACAGTGGCAGAGGCTGCCGGCGGAATGTGTCCGCCATTTCCTGTGTGGTATCACCCATTTTACTGAGAGTATCTGCCTGTGCCCTCTAATGTAAGAGAAAACAGAGTATTTTTGAGGGCTAACTGCATAGTTCACCAATTTTCTAGGAAAAACACTTGAGAATATTCGTATCTAACACATCTTATTATTATTTATTAATTCTTAATTCTTAAGTGTAAGAATTAAGAGTAAGAACGGAGAATAGGATAGCAGATGACAAGGAGGCTTTAGGAAAGGTAGGGGGTATTTGTGGACCTGTGTTTCTTACTATTTCACTTTATGGAGTTTTTTACAGTATGATACATTAAGTGAACAGTATTTTAGATAAGGCTAATGAGGTCTTTGTGGCCTTTATCGGTTCGTCGTAGCAAATTTGGTAAAAGGCGTATGACAGGGTGCGAATAGGGGGTGCGGCAATTGTGGCTGGAATGTTGAAAGTGGTATGGTTGTATTAGGAGGTAGGTTTACTGAAAGCAGTTGAAGAGTTTTTAACGAGGATAGTGAGGCTCAAGTTAGAGTATATAAGGACAAGAACGGGAAATTTTTTTCCAAGTAAAAAGTAGGCCTTAGAGACAAGGGACATGTGTCGATGTCACCGTGGTTGTTTAATATATTTATAGATGGGGATTGTAAGAGAAGTATTGCGTGGAGTCCTTGGCAAGAGGCAACTATCTAACATCGACCCCCTCGTCCACTCCACAGATTTGGAGTAGGACGTTAAAAGGATTAATGGAATCAAAAACAAAGTGGGAGTTGTCCAGCAGACTTGCTCCTTTGGCTGATGACACTGTGCTCTATGGGGAGATTCTTTTTCTGAAGAGAAGTTGCAGAGATTGGTGGATGAATTTGGTTAGGGGTGTGCAAAAAGAACAGAAAATTAAAGGTGAATACAGGAAAAATGTAAGGTTATGAGGAATAACAAAAAAGATTAGGTGATGAAGATTGAATATTCAGAATGGAGGGAGAGAGTATGGAGGAGGTGAATGTATTCAGATTTATTTTGGGGAGTGGAACGTGTCAGCGGATCGGGTCCTATGGAGAAAGATGAGGGTGATTTTTTTCATAGAATTGATGAGGTAAAAGAGTGAGTGGTGCAATTAGGGGAGTTTTAGTGAGGACAAGTATTGGACCGAAGAGACAAAGAACTTTGTCCTTGGGAGCGCAAAGAGGGGTATGATGAGAGTAGTATAGTTTTACCAACTTTTATATGGGTCAAATGTGAAGCGTGGGTGATGAATGTTGCAGCGAGGGAAGGCTGGAGGCATGTGGATGGAGATGTCCCATTCACAATGTATTTGATACTAACCGTCTCCCGAGCGGCAATGTGTGGTGTGATTAAAAAAATGAATGCTGAGAATCGGAATTCGTAGTTTGGAAGTTAGGAGGAGGTGCAGGACTTACCAAAACTGTTGTCCAGAGCCGGCTGAGGAGGGGTTGTTGACCTCCGAAGCGTGGTTTCGGAACATTGTAGCCGAGAACCCATATGGAGCAAAACAGAATGACTTCAATGGAGTGTATCAGTCTGTAGTGGGAAGGAAGGCGGGGTAGGGGATCGTGCTCCCACCCTATGGGGAAAAAAGGTTGGAAGGGACTAGGGGGGGTTTAAGGTTAAAAAGGGAGGCACCAGGACATGAGGCCTAGTAAATATTAACTTAGACCCAGATACGCTGTTTTTTTTGTGTGCCGAAGGGGTTGGACTTCCGCAGGCATGGTGAGCGTGTTTTGATAGGGTGAGAGGGAGTGAATCAGGAGACAAATTGGTTTTTTAATACTGACGTGCTTTTGTTGGAGTGTGAGCAAACAAAGTAAATTTTATGAGGGGGATTCAGTGAAACGGCAGGCACCGGGACTTGATGTTCCTGGAGATGGGAAGTCAGTTTGCTGCACTCTGAAAGGAGGGGTTGGTTAATGTTGCAGTTTTTAAAAAACTGTAGTGTTAAAGCACCCTTCGCCACTCTGGCCAGACAGTGATGGATGTGGACTGATGGTGTAAAGTTTTTACTTTTTTTCGCGGACACCCTGCCTTGGTGGGAATCTCCGGGCCAGTGTGATGATATAAAAAAAATAAAAAAAAAAAAAAAAAAAAAAAATTATTTTTACTTTTTTATAATCAAAAAGAGCTCTAAGAATATAAAACACATAATTAAAATCATAATATACTACGAATTGTAAAGATTAATAAAACTGTTTATATATAGTGAAATATGTCTTCTACACATTGAACATAACTGATACAATTTGTTTTGTTTAATCAATGAAATAACTGATACGGTATCTCCTGCGAGATGCTTCTTCTCTCAACCTCGTCACTCACTAGCTAACAACTCCAGTCTTTTCATGGACAGAGGTTCTCAGCTTTTGACGTTTATTGTAACACCCTTGGCTGACAACTGTGCCTTTGACGACTCCTGCTGACTCTTAAGTATCTTGCATATACTAGGTTAATTTATTATTATTGTATTTAAGGGGGGGAAGCGTCTAAACCTGAGTGGATTTTGCTGGCCTGGGCGACCAGAGGGTTTGTGGAACGGGGCTTTCAGGCTCCTTCTAATTTCAGGGGGGAACTGCCAAGCCATAGGGACCCAATTTCCTAAATACAAGAGCCTCTCACCACATCAAGGAACATTCTTTGAGGGGGGAAACTATTAGGCAGTAGATGTACTGCCGTGGTATTGTCTGGCTAATTTCCACGAACTCGTGCACCTTGCACTTTAGTTGTTTTATCTATGATCTTCATTCCTGTGGTATTCCATGGAAAATCCATCATCTTTTTCTTCTCAGCACTGTCCTTTACACTTATTTTCTTAGGACACTGGTTAGGAAAGTGATATTTGGCAAAGATGACTGTTTAAAAAAATGTAAGCATATCAGGATGAGACTGCTTCGACAGCGATGTTAAAATCTCAAGCTGCACCAACTACTAGGGTGCAGGATTCTGAATTATTATCTACATAATATTACTATACATTATTATTATTATTATTATTATTAATTCAGGGAGAACTGAAGCTCTTTATTGTTATTGTAAATTAATAATAATTAATTTTTATTATTGATAATTTAAGGAAAACTGAAGCTCTATTGTTATAATAATTTTTATTTTTTATTACTTCTTAACCCTTCATCGCGCAAGGGGTCCGAAAATTTTGAAATAAAAAAAAAAACAAAAGCAAAACAAGGGGACAAGAATCAAGAAACAAATTCGAACTGCAACTCCCATGGTGGATTAGAGTAATCAATACAAGTTCACTTGATCCAAATATAAATTGTTTTCTGATGGTTAGTTTTCGAGCAACATTGAAGCCAATCTCTCGCATAGACCGAAAAATATTAGGCCGCCTCCGAACAAAGTGATTAAAAAATTTTATGTTTGCCAAAATTGCAAGTGTTTAATAAAACACACCAAAACAATTTTTTAAAATTTAATATACAAACAGGACAATATTTAAAAAACTAAATGGAACTTGTATCAAAACATTTTTTTATTGTTACAAAAAATATAAAAAGGAAGCAAATATCAACAATGCCAAATTGCAAAAGTGATGCAAGTGTTTCATCCCGCTATATTCCTGAGATTCATTTGGAAGACCAATGATTCTATATTGCTAATTGGCAAGATGGAAGTCTGTGATCACATTTCTATCAGTCTTTATGCACAGATTTACTTTGCTTACACTACAGACGCAATGTCGAATGTTACCGGTTTTTTTTTTCGAGGTGCGCTCCAATACTTGCAAGGGTTAAAGGCCTTTGCCCTGGCCATTGGGGTAGTGTGAAGGGGAAGTGAATGATTAGAAGTAATGTCTTTTCTAACGCTGTCACAGGCATTTCGTAGTTCCGTTCCCCCTCCAGGTGTTTCACTATGAGAAAACACCATTAGGTAAAAGTACATGGTGGAATTAAGATTTTTGGTTGAAGGTCTTGGTGTTGTTCTTAGGCTGCTTTCCTCCTTAGGTTTTAGTCCTTTATTATTTGTAGACATTGCACAATTTCAGAGATAGAATTCCTGAAATTTTCCTAACTTCAGTTTGCTTACACTTTAGCTTTATTGCTCGTGATTCACGGCAATAAAAGCAGCCATGCTTTCACAACAGCAAGATCAATAATATAGGCAAATAGCGCTTGTACCCAACGTTTTGATCCCCTTTCATTGGTGTCTTTTGTAGAGATTGCACCAAAACATGTTGCTTTTGTCAAATCCCTCCCATGTTTGCTTCCTATAGTTCTTGAGACTGCAGGGCACGATATTTTCTCGTTCCCTTCTTAGTACCCTTGTTATATTCTCTCAACAAGACTCATGGGCTCGACCCCAATATCAGTTGTCACTAAAGTCACAACTTTGGTGGTCCTTCCATCGTACAACAAGGTCACCTCATTGTTGTTGAAGCAAAAAATTGCCCCTGACCACACTGTTTTTTTCCATTTGTTTGATAGGCACCAGATGTGGCTTACCACATCTATTGTCACGTACTGTTCCAGTGTATCTGCAGTTATACTTATCTCTTAGTAGCTTGACCAAAGGCATACTTGAAAAGAAATTGTCAGCATAGATTGCTGATGTGTTTGTCTTGTTCATAGTTTGTGCAAGTACCAGAACAATCTTTGTACTTATTGGAAGTTTAGATTCTTCCTGTGGCAGCTGTATGGGATGTGTGTCAAAAGTTGTTGTGCCTTGATACATGGAGTATATATCATGTATGAGGTCCATCTGGGGACTTGCACGACAAAAAAAAGTTTGAAAACCCCACTTATCTGGTTTTTGTTTTGATGTACTGCCTTAGGTTTCCAGCAGTTTTACCCTTGAAAACCAACCATGACTTCATCAATAGATTGCTTGGGTGTAGCTGGAATTTTTCAACGCAAGCATTAGTTAGTTCAGTGTAAAGAGGCCTTACTTTGTAGAATCTGTCATTATCCTTTTTTGTGTTGTCATTGAAATGAATATGACTTCTAAGGTAACCTAAACCTCTTAGACGCCATGCTATCTGCAACCTGTGGGCTCCTAAAAGCAGCTTTCCAATAGTCTTCGAGGGATGGTAGTGAAGCAATACCCATGAAACAACAAAATACCTATGAACCTCATGATCTCTTCAGAATCTGTTGAAAAAGTATTATTTACGTCCTTTTTGCCTTGATTAACAAATTGTTTGATATGCTATGTTATCTAATCATGGCTGGGAGTTAACGAACATACGAAAATACTCATATGGAGACCTAATTGCAAGAGGCTTTTCATGTTCATATGCCGGCAAAGGATCATTTTCAATGTCATCTACGGTCCACTGAGATGAAACTTGAAGAGGCAATATTCTCATGGATCTCTTCCTCATCCGGGTATTCCTCAATCCTAAAAGTTTTTTCTTTTTCCTCATTACTTTCTGCTTTTTGGCTGGCCTTTCTTTCCTTTTCCTTCCTCCTCATCATCACTTGACAAACTCTGCATCCTGTGCATCCGGTGGCAAGTATTCATCACCACTATCCAGCAATTCTGGTTCGTCTACCTCTGGTTCCGAGTCACTGTCTTCAGAAACGCAGACATACCTCGACCTGCTGGTCGACTGCTCCCCATAAAAAAACAGCCTCTCATGGAACTGGAAGGACAATAGAAACCTCCTGTATAAATCCAGACCACTACAGAGTTCATATATTTCAATTGAAAAATTTTTTATAAAATTTTATTTGACTATAATTGGACATTCCCGGAAACTCGCGCAATACCGAAAAATATTCGGACCTAAAATGCTTGCACTTTTTTTCAACTGCATGCTACACTCATATTTATGCTTCACACGGACTTTAGGTTATATCAAAAATATGCCTAAAAACTATTCATGTAAGCACTAAACACACAATCAGTACTTACCGACATTGTAGAATGTATTAATCCAAGAGTTAGATTAGTAAGGGTGGAGGGAAAAATGCGTGTGTGTTCGAAGCCAAGCCCCGCAGTGTTTTATATTTTGATCCTTCAACAATGG
>NC_069476.1:2732795-2779641 GCF_026875155.1 Cherax quadricarinatus | reverse complement strand
ACGGGGAAACTGACGCCAGGTCTTGTGTTCCAGCATCCTACCTGGAAACTGACGCCAGGTCTTGTGTTCCAGCATCCTACGTGGAAACTGACGCCAGGTCTTGTGTTCCAACATCCTACGTGGAAACTGACGCCAGGTCTTCACTGTGTCAAAAAGGTCACTGTGTCAAGAAGGTCACTGTGTCAGGGTCACTGTGTCAAGAAGGTCACTGTGTCAAGGTCACTGTGTCAAGAAGGTCACTGTGTCAAGGTCACTGTGTCAAGGTCACTGTGTCAAGGTCACTGTGTCAAGAAGGTCACTGTGTCAAGAAGGTCACTGTGTCAAGAAGGTCACTGTGTCAAGAAGGTCACTGTGTCAAGAAGGTCACTGTGTCAAGAAGGTCACTGTGTCAAGAAGGTCACTGTGTCAAGAAGGTCACTGTGTCAAGAAGGTCACTGTGTCAAGAAGGTCACTGTGTCAAGAAGGTCACTGTGTCGAGAAGGTCACTGTCTTGACGAAGACTTTTACATTCCTGAAAGTCTTTTTTTTTTTTTTTTTTTTGAGAAACAATTGTTTAATTTATTAGGACAGAAGATTATGATAGCTAAATATCCGTTTTTTTTTTTTTTTGCTGAATGATATTATGGAAAACAATGTTTTCTTTGGGAGTCGCTGGAGTTGTTTTATTATAGTTTTTTGCTTGACTTAGTACAAACCTTCCTGGATGTAGTAGTCATGGAGTTGTTTTATTATAGTTTTTTGCTTGACTTAGTACAAACCTTCCTGGATGTAGTAGTCATGGAGTTGTTTTATTATAGTTTTTTGCTTGACTTAGTACAAACCTTCCTGGATGTAGTAATCAGGATGCACCGGTTTACTGACCTGTTGGTTTATACTGGAAACTTCTGGATCTAAGCGGCTTGACCAGCAAATACCTGAATATCTTAGCAATAGACTAGACACAGTTCTTTTCTTAACTTAGATTATTATTATTATTATTATTATTATAATCAAGGGGAAAGCGCTAAACCCGGAGGATTATACAGCGCCTTGGGGGGGGATGTGGAAGGCATTCAGGCTTAATTCGGGGAACTGGAGCACAGATCCAATTCCCTAAATCAAGAGCCCCTCACCAACATCAAGGAACCTTCCTTGAGGGGTTCTTAACTTAGAGTGATTGCTGAAATAATTGTCACAAGTTGATGTGTTTGAAGCTTTATGTAAACATTGAGCTGGTTCATATTTTCTTGCTAGAGTTCCTTGTCTTTCCGGCTGGTATTCATTGTTCTTTTCGTTAATGTTCTTCCTCAAGAATATTTGCCCTGTGGTTCTTTGCTTGTTCTTTCTTTGTTACCATTTTCCGATGTATGCTTTTGTCCATAAGTTAGTTTCTCTCTCAGTTTCCTCCTTTATTCGCTTGTCCGAGGTGTTTATTTTTTCCTTGCTTGCTTCCTTATCCAGTGTAGATTTTTTGTGTATGCTGCCTTCACCAGTGTATAATTCCTTGCTTGTTCTTTCTTTCCTTCTTGTTGTTTTTTTCGGTGTAAAATTCTATATCGGTGGGCCCTTTGTTCTTCTATTAGTTTTTTATCTCTACGAGTTTTAAGTGATTATGTGATTATTAATTTCAATGGAGACAAGGCAGGTGAAATTGCCGACCTAGAAAATGTACAGAGAACCTTCACGGCGCGCATAACGGAGATAAAACACCTCAATTACTGGGAGCGCTTGAGGTTCCTGAACCTGTATTCCCTGGAACGCAGGAGGGAGAGATACATGATTATATACACCTGGAAAATCCTAGAGGGACTAGTACCGAACTTGCACACGAAAATCACTCACTACGAAAGCAAAAGACTTGGCAGACGATGCACCATCCCCCCAATGAAAAGCAGGGGTGTCACTAGCACGTTAAGAGACCATACAATAAGTGTCAGGGGCCCGAGACTGTTCAACTGCCTCCCAGCACACATAAGGGGGATTACCAACAGACCCCTGGCAGTCTTCAAGCTGGCACTGGACAAGCACCTAAAGTCAGTTCCTGACCAGCCGGGCTGTGGCTCGTACGTTGGTTTGCGTGCAGCCAGCAGCAACAGCCTGGTTGATCAGGCTCTGATCCACCAGGAGGCCTGGTCTCAGACCGGGCCGCGGGGGCGTTGACCCCCGGAACTCTCTCCAGGTAAACTCCAGGTAAACAGTAAACATATTTGTGCACAATATTGTTATTAGTCAGATGCATATTACTCTGTTTTGTCTACTCCATGAACTAGTGAACAAAAGTGATTTTTTTGTCTGTAACTTTCAGGTGTTTGTCTACAACAAGCACTGCTTTGTAAGCAGAGACAAGCAGGTCTCAGGTGTTTGTTTACAGCAAGCACTGCTTTATGAGCAGGACAAGAATCTCTCAGGTGTTTGTCTACAAGAAGCACAGCTTTGTAACAGAGACAAGCAGGTCTCAGGTGTTTGTTTACAACAAGCACAGCTTTGTAAGCACAGACAAGCAGGTCTCAAGTGTTTGTCTACAACAAGCACAGCTTTGTAAGCAGAGACAAGCAGGTCTCAAGTGTTTGTCTACAACAAGCACAGCTTTGTAAAAGCAGAGACAAGCAGGTCTCAAGTGTTTGTCTACAACAACACAGCTTTGTGAGCAAGAGACCAGCAGGTCTCAGATGTTTGTATACAACAAGCACAGTTTTATAGAAGCGACACGCAGGTCTACAGGTGTTTTTCTACAACAAGCACAGCTATGTAAGCATAGACATGCCAAGTCTCAAGTGTTTGTCTACAAACAAGCACAGCTTTGGTAAGCACAGACAAGCAGGTCTCAGTGTTTGTCTACAACACGCACAGCTTAGTTAAGCACAGACAAGCAGTCTCAGTGGATTGTCTACCAGCAAGCACAGTTTTTTAGAAGAGACAAGCAGGTCCAAGTGTTTGTCTACAACAATCACAGCTTGTAAGCACAGAACAAGCAGGTCTCAAGTGTTTGTCTACAACAGCACACCAGCTTTGTAAGCAGAGCAAGCATGGTCTCAGGTGTTTAGTCACAAGTAAAGCATTTGTAAGCACTAGACAGCAAGTTCCAGATATATTACGTTGTACAGTGTTTTTGATTTCGCGTTTCAATTTATTTTTGTTGCGTTTAAAAAGTTGTCAGTCGTTATAGTTACTTACAACTTTCAACTGCGTTTGACAGTAGTTATTTGCTACTTACAACTTTCTACTGGAGTTGACAGTAGTTTTATTGTACTTTACAAAACTTTCAACTTGAGTTGACAGTAATATTGTAACTTACAACTTTCTCTACTGGAGTTGACAGAAGTTATTGTACTTACAAACTTTCTAACGTGAGTTGACAGTAGTTAATGTACTTCCACTTTCTACTGGAGTACAGTAGTAATTGTACTTCCAACTTTCTACTGGAGTTTGACCAGTAGTTATGCACTAACAACAATCTACTGGAGTTGACAGTATTATTTTTGCACTTACAACTTCTACTGGAGTTTGCCTCACTCCTCAAGAGGATCAATTTACAAAGAAAAATATTTTCTGCATTCCTTTTTAATTACTTTTTTTTCAACTTAACCATTAAGTGTAATATTTTTTCCATGTTGCTTATAAATCAATATAAAAGGGTCACAGAATTTTCCACCCTAAACTACTTTATACATCAGATGAATTCATTAATGGAAGTTCATTCTGATACATTATCAATTGGAACGTGTCAGCCAGGAGACGTGTCAGCCTGGAAACGTGTCAGCACGGAGACGTGTCAGCCAGAGACGTGTCAGCCAGGAGACGTGTCGGCCAGGAGACGTGTCAGCCAGGAGACGTGTCGGCCAGGAGACGTGTCAGCCAGGAGACGTGTCAGCCAGGCGACGTGTCAGCCAGAGACTGTCAGCCACTAGACGTGTCAGCCAGGAGAACGTTCAGCCAGGAGACGTGTCGGCCACAGGAACGTGTCAGCCAGGAGACGTGGGTCAGCCAGGAGACGCTGTCAGCCAGAGACGTGTCACCAGGAGACGTGTCGCCCAGGAGACGTTTGTCAGCCATGAGACGTGTCGGCCAGGAGACATGTCCCAGCCAGGAGACCGTGTCAGCCAGAGACTGTCCGGCCAGGAGACGTGTACGCCAGGAGACGGTGGTCAGCCAGGAGACTGTCAGCCAGGAGACGTGTCAGCCCAGGAGACGTGTCGACAGGAGACGTGTCAGCCAGAGACGTGTATCAGGCCAGAGACGTGTCGGCCGGAGACGTGTCAGCCACGGAGACGTGTCGGCCCAGGAACGTGTCCACCAGGAGACTTGTCAGCCAGAGACGTGTCGGCCAGGAGACGTGACGGCCAGGAAAACGTGTCAGCCAGGAGACGTGTCGGCCAGGAGACGTGTCGGCCAGAGACGTGTCGGCAGGAGAACATGTCAGCCAGGAGACGTGTCAGCCAGAGACGTGGTCGGGCCAGAGACTTGTCGCCAGGAGACGTGTCCGGGCCAGAGACGTGGTCGGCCAGGAGACGTGTCACCAGGAGACGTGTCAGCCAGGAAGACGTGTCGGCCAGGAGACGTGTCGGCCAGGAACGTGTCGAGCCAGGAGACGTGGTCGGCCAGAGACGTGGCGGCCAGGAGACGTGTCAGCCCAGAGGACGAGGTCAGCCAGGAGACTTGTCACCAGGAGACGTGTCAGCAGGAGAGGGGTCAGCCAGGAGACGTGTCGGCCAGGAGACGTGTCAGCCAGGAGACGTGTCAGCCAGGACGTGTCAGCCAGGAGACTGTCAGCCAGGAGACTGTCGGCCAGGAGACGCGTGTCGCCAGGAGACGTGTCAAGCCAGGGAGACGTGTCAGCCAGGAGACCGTTCAGCCAGGAGACGTGTCAGCCAGGAACGTGTCGCCAGGAGACGTGTCAAGCCAGGTGAGGTGCAGGCGTGTCGGCCAGGAGACATGTCAGCCAGGAGACGTGTCAGCCAGAGAACGTGTCGGCCAGGAGACGTGTCCAGCCAGAGACCGTGTCAAAGCCAGGAGACGTGTCACCAGGAGACGTGCAGCCAGGAGACGTGTCGGCCAGGAGACGTGTCAGCCAGGAGACGTGTCACCAGGAGACGTGTCGGGCCCAGGAGACTGTCAGCCAGGAGACGTGTCGGCCAGGAGACGAGTCAGCCAGGAGACGTGTCCGGCCAGGAGACGTGTCGGCCAGGAGACGTGTCGCAAGGAGACGTGTCAGCCAGGAGACGTGTCGGCCAGGAGACGTGTCGGCCAGGGACTGTCGCCAGGAGACATGTCAGCCAGGAGACGGTCAGCCAGAAGACCGTGTCGGCCAGGAGACGTAGTCATGCCAGGAGACGTGTCGGCCATGGAGACGTGTCGGCCAGGAGACGTGACGCAGGAGACGTGTCAGCCAGGAGACGTGACATCCAGGAGACTGTCGCCAGAGAACGTGGTAGGCCCGGAGCCGTTCAGCCAGAGACGTGTCGCCAGGAGACGGTGTCAGCCATGAGACGTGTCGGCCAGAGACTGTCGGCAAGGAGACGTCAGCCAGGAGACGTGGTCCGGCCAGGAGACGTGTCGGCCAGAGACGTGCCGCCAGGAGACGTGTCGGTCCAGGAACGTGTCAGCCAGGAGACGTGTCCGGCCAGGAGACGTGTCGGCCAGAACATGTCAGCCCAGAGACGAGTCAGCCAGAGACGTGACGGCCCAGGAGACGTGTCCGCCAGGAGGACGAGTCAGCCAGGAGACGTGTCGGCCAGGAGACGTGTCGGCCAGAGACGCTGTCTGGCCAAGACGTGTCCGGTCCAGGAGACGTGTCCGGCCAGGAGACGTGTGCCAGCCAGGAGACGTGTCAGCCGGAGAACTGGTCGGCCAGGAGACGTGTCGGCCAGGAGCCGTGTCGGCCAAACGTGTCGCCAGAACGTGTCAGCCAGGAGACGTGTCAGCCAGGAGACCTGTCGGGCCAGAGACGTTCGGCCAGGAGACGTGTCGCAGAGACGTGTCACCAGAGACGAGGTCAGCCAGAGACGTTTCAGCCAGAACTGTCGCCAGGGACGTGATCGGCCAAGAGACGTGTCGGCCAAGGAGACGTTCGGCCAGGGAGACGTGGTCAGCCAAGGAGACGTGGTCGACTATGAGAACTTGTCGGCCAGGAGACGTTAACGGCCAGGAGACGTTCAACCAGGAGACCGTGTCGCCAGGAGACGTGTCGGCCAGGAGACGTGTCGGCCAGGCAGTAAGATACTCTCCTAAAATTGCTTTTGTCACTAAATCACATCTCCAAAATTGGTAGTTCTTTTTTTGGGAGAGAGTTTTTTGTTTTATGTTTGTTGATCAATGATTTCTGTCATTAAAGAATTATCTCATTATATGAATATCATTTAAATACTGTCATATAATTTTTTATTAACACATACCGCCGATTCCCACCAAGGCACGGTGGCCCGAAAAAGAAAAACTTTCACCATCATTCACTCCATCACTGTCTTGCCAGAAGGGTGCTTTACACTACAGTTTTTAAACTGCAACATTAACGACCCCTCCTTCAGAGTGCATAGCACTGTACTTTCCATCCCAGGACTCAAGTCGGCCTGCCCGGTTTTCCCTGAACCCCTTCATAAATGTTACTTTTTGCTCACACTCCAACAGCAACGTCCAAGTATTAAAAAACATTTGTTCTCCATTCACTTCCTATCAACACGCTCACGCATGCCTGCTGGAAGTCCAAGCCCCTCGCACACAAAATACTGTAACATGTATTTATTGAAAGATTACATAATTATGCTCTAAATCTGTTGAAGATATTGTACCAAGGTGACTAACACTGCGGGAAGCAGTGCTTAAAGGCTAAAGTATTTTGTTCAACATATAACGTATATAACTTTCACGTTGGAAGAATACCTCTGAAGTTACCGTAACATACGAACCATAGTGCTTTCAGTCCTAGTGCAAAGTGAAACACAAGATGTAACTACGTACCCCAGCCTGTGCTAAGGAAACACTAATTAGTAACTTGGTACCTGCCTGTGCGAAGAAATCCAAGTGTTAACTATGGAACCAGCCTGTGCTAGAGAACAACAAGTTAACTATGGATACCCAGCCTGTGCCTAGTGAAATACAGATGTGCACATGGTACCGATCCTGAGCTCGTGAAACACAAGTGTACCGTCTGGTACCAGCCAGTCTAGTGGAAATACAAGTGTAACTATGGTACCAAGCCTGTGGCTAGTGAAACCACGTGTAACAATGTACCAGCCAGTTGCTAGTGAAATACAAGTGTAACTATGGTACCACCCGAGCCTGTGCCTAGTGAAACACCAAGTTGTAACAATGGGTACCAGCCAGTGCAAGTGAAACACAAGTGAAACAATGGTCCCACTTGTGCATATTAATCACAAGTGAAACTATGGTACCATCCTTGTGCAGTGAAAACACGAAGTGATACAAAGGGTACTCGAAAATCAGTGCTAGTGAAACACAATGACACTATGGTACCGACCAGCCTGTGCCTATTGAAACACAATGTAACGGTTGGTACGACAGGCAGCGCAATTGAAACACAAGTGTACCTATGGTACCAGCCTGTGCCAATTGAAACCACACGTGAATAACTATGTACCAGCCTGTGCTAGTGAAACACAACTGTACCTATGGTACCACCTGAGCTATGAAACACAACTGAACGTAGTACGAGGCTGTGCTGATGAAACACAAGTGTAACTATGGTACCTAGCCTGTCTTAGTGAAACCAAGTGTAACTATGTACCACCTGTTGCTAGTGAAACACAAGTGTACCCTATGGAACCAGCCTGTAGCTAGTGAAACACAAGTGTAACTATGGTACCAGCCTGTGCTAGTGAAACACAAAATGTAACTATGGTCCAGCCAGAGCTAGTGAAACACAAATGTAACGTTGGTTACGAGGCTGTGCTAGTGAAACACAAGTGTAACTCTGTTACCAGCCTGTGCTAGTGAAACACACGTGATAACTATGGTAACCAGCCTGTTGCTAGTGAAACACAAGTGTAACTATGGAGCCAGCGTGCTAGAGAAACACATGTGTAACTAAAGTCCCAGCCTGTGCTAGTGAAACACAAGTGTAACTATGTACCAGCCTGTGCTGAGGAAACACAAGTGAAACTAATGGTACCAGGCAGTGTTAGTGAAACTCAAATGTAACGTTGTACGAGGCCTGTTCTCGTGAAACACAAGAGTAACTATGGTACCAGGCTAGTGGTAAGTGCAACAAAATGTAACGTTGGACACGAGGCAGGCTCGTGAAACGCAAAGATGAAACTTTGGTCTCAGCACCTGCTAGTGAAACATAGCACAGAAGAATAGTAACAGTACAAGAAACACAGACAACCAGTACCGAACAATACCAGATCCATACAGTCGAAAAAAAAAAAAAAAAAAAAAAAACAATAACGCAGATGACCAGTACAGAACCACCAGAAGACCAGTTCAACACAATAGTAACCAGACGACAATAACAGCACAATAAACACAGCACGACCAGTGCAGTTCAGTAACAACACAGACCAGTACAGCACAGCAACACAGAATACCAGTAGAGTACAGTAACAGAAGACCAGTACAGTTCAACCTGAGAAAACTCAGTACAACACAGTGAAACAGACGGACCAATTGCAGTACAAAAACAGAACGATACAGTACAATAGCCCAGAAGACCAGAACATCCAGAACAGATCAGAACAGTAACACAAAAGACCAATACAGTACAATAACACAGAAGATTAGTACAATACAATAACACAGATGACCAACCAGTACAGTATAATAATACAGAAGACCAGTACAATACAGTAACAGAGGTGACCATTACAGTACAATAACAGATCAGTAAGTATAAATAACACAGAAGACCAGTACAGTACAATAACACAGAAGACCAGTACTGTACAGTAACACAGAAGACCAGAAGAGTACAGTAACAGAAGACGAGTACAGTACAGTAACTGAGAAAACCAGTACAGCACAGTAACACAGACGACCAGTGCAGTACAATAACAGATCTAGACAACAAAAACACAGAAACCAGTACAGTGAACAAGTAACAACAGAAAACGAGTAACAATATACAACAATACAGGAGAGCAGTACAGTACAATAACCAGAAGACCATAAGAGTACAAAAACACAGAAGAACCATAACAGTATAGAAACACAGACGTCCTGCAGTACAATTAACACAGACCATAGAGTACAGTAAACAGAACACCATACAGTACAGTAATACCAACGACCACCGCAGTAACAACACAGCAAGATCAATGCAGACTAAGAAACACAGAAGACCAGTAACAAAACAAATAACACAGAAGACCAGGCAGTACAATAGCCACAGAGCACAGAAGCCTATACAGTAACAGCATCACAGTAGAACAATACAGTAACACACAAGAACAGTACAGGTACAGTAACATACAGAAGACCAGAACAGTAACCACAGAATACAGTACAGCTAACACAGAACCGAAAAGTACAAAAACCCTGAAGAACAGTAGTTAACCCAGAAAAACAGTGCGTATATTAACAATGAAGAACCGTAACAGTTTCAATAACACTAGAGAACAGTAACTACTGCTATTCTTAATTGGATTTTCCCCTCTGTTTGTTTCTTGCTATTTGTGGGGTGTGCGAGAGGGACCCAGGGAGTGGTGACGGCTGTAAGACAAGCACTGGGGAGGCTGAAGCATGAGAGCGTCATCGTGGTGAAGATACAGGTTTCCTCTGATTCATAGGGATGCCACAGGCCTACCAGCACTCTGAAGAGGACCAATACAGTCCCACAGAAACCATGCAGTAAATACGGAAAAATAGTACAGTAACACAGAACAGTACAGTGACATTATTATTATTATTACAATCAAGGGGAAGCGCTAAACCCGGAGGATTATACAGCGCCTGGGGGGGGGGGATGTGGAAGGCATTCAGGCTTAATTTGGGGAACTGGAGCACAGATCCAATTCCCTAAATCAAGAGCCCCTCACCAACATCAAGGAACCTTCCTTGAGGGGAGTACAGTGACAGAAGTACAGCACAGGCCAGTAGCACAGAAAAACAGTAACGTAGAGGCGACTGAGTTTATGCAATACGGGGATACCTTCCTGGGATCTAGGGGCGACTGAAATATATCCTTTGTTATAATGTTAACTCTAATGAGTGCATCATTGTTCCTAGTTATACTAATGAACAATTTGAACAATTCCGCTGTTCGTATTTTTATTAATGTTAACTCTGGAAAAAGAACACAAATAGACAACACTACCAATGACTCCCTGTCAGAGAAGTTGGAGTATGAATACCACCACCGTGGTCACTGTCAGGGAGGCTGGAGTGGGAATAACACCACTGTGGTCACTGTCAGGGAGGCTGGAGTGGGAATAACACCACTGTGGTCACTGTCAGGGGAGGCAGGAGTGGGATCACACCACTGTGGTCACTGTCAGGAGGCTGGAGTGGAATAAACACCACTGGTGGCACACTGTCGAGGAGGCTGGAGTGGGAAATCACAACACACTGTGGCCACTGGTCAGGGAGGCTTGGATTGGGAATAACATCCACTGTGGCCACAGTCAGGAGGCTGGAGTGGGAATAACAACCACTGTGGCCACAGTCAGGAGGCCAGGAGTGGGAATAACACCACTAGTGGCCACTGTCGATGGAGGCTGTAGTGGGATAACAACCACTGTGGCCACTGATCCAGGGAGGCTGCTGTGGGAAAAACACCACCGAGGCCACTGTCAGGGAGCTGGAGTGGGAATAACTCACTGTGGCTACGTCCCCTCAAGGAAGGATCCTGATTTGGTGAGGGCTCTTGATTTAGGGAATTGGATCTGTGCACCAGTCCCCCCGAATTAAGCCTGAAATGCCTTCCACATCCTCCCCCCAGCGTCTGTAAATCCACCGGTTTAGCGCTTTTCCCCCTTGATTATAAAATACTAAAATAATAATACAGATGGCTTACTGTCCGGGAACCTGGAGTGGGAATAACACCCGTGGCCATACTATCAGGGAGGCGCGTGGGAATAACAACACTGTGGCCACTGGTCAGGAGGCTTGAGTGGGAATAACAACCCGTGGCCACTGCAGCGAGGGCGGAGTGGGAATAACAACACCGTACACCGAGGCCACTGACAAGAGGCTGGAGTGGGAATAACAACACGTGGGGTCACTGTCAGGGAGGCTGGAGTGGGAATAACACCACGAGTCCACTGACAGGGAGGGCTGGAGTGGGAATAACCAACACCGAGGCCCACCAGTCAGGGAAGGCGTGGAGTGGGAATAACACCAACCGTGGCAACTGTCCAGGGAGGCTGGAGTGAATAACAACACCTTGCCACTGCAGTGAGGCCTGGAGTGGAATAACAACACCGTGGCCACTGTCAGGAGGCTGGAAGTGGGAATAACAACACCGTGGCCCCAGTCATGAGGCTGGAGTGGGAATAACAACACCGTGGCACTGTCAGGGGAGGCTTGGAGTCGGGAAATAACAACACCGGGCCACTGTACAGGAAGCGGAGGGGAGATACCCACCGTGCCCCTGTACTGGAGGCTGGAGTGGGCATAACAACACCGTGGCCACTGTCCGTGAGGCTGGAGCGGGGAATAAAACCGTGCCACTGTCAGGGATGGCAGGAGTGGGAATAAAAACACCGTGGTCCACTGTCAGGGAGGCTGGAGAGTGAAACACAACACCGTGGCCCCTGTCCAGGGAGGCTGGAGTGGGAATAACAACCGTCCACTGTCCTATGGAAGTTGGAGTGGGAATGACACCACCGTGCCCCTGTCCGGGAGGCTGGAGTGGGAATGACACTACCCGTGGCCACTGTCAGGGAGTTTGGAGTAGGGAATACACCACCGTGGCCACTGTCAGGTAGGGCTGCCAGTGGGAATGACACCCCCCGTTGCCACTGTCATGGAGGCTGGAGTGGGAACGACACCACCGTGGCCCCAGGCAGTGAGACTTGAGTGGGAATGACACACCACCGTGGATACTGTTAAAGGAGGCTGGCGTGGAATGACACAACCGTGGCAACTGTTCAGGAGGCTGGAGTATGGGAATGACACCACCGTGGCCACTGGGTCAGGGAGACTTGAGTGGGAAAGACACCACCGGGCTCCTGTTAAAGAGCTGGAGTGGGGAAAGACACTACCGTGGCCCACTGTCAGGGATGTTGGGGGAGTGGGAATGACACACCGTGGCCACTGTCCAGGGAGGCTGGAGTGAGATGACCCCACCGAGGCCACTGTCAGGGAGGCTGCAGTTGAATGACACCACGGTGGCTACGTAAGGGAGGCTGGAGGTGGGAATGACACCCCGTGGCTACTGTTAAGGTAGGCTTGGAGTGGGAATGACCCCACCGTGGCGCGACTGTCCGGGGGGGGGGGGGGTGGGGGGGGGGGGGGGGGGGGGGTGGGGGGGGGGGGGTGTGTGGGGGGGATGGGGGGGGGGGGTGGGGGGGGGGGGTGGGGGGGGGGGGTGGTGGGGGGGCTTGAGTGGGAATGACACCACCGAGGCAACTGTAAAAGGAGGCAGGAGTGGGAATGACCCCACGTGGCTACAGTTCAGGAGGCTGGAGTGTGGAATGACACCACCGTTGCTACTGTTCAGGGAGGCAGGAGAGGAATGACACACCACCGTGGCTACTGTTCAGGGAGGCCCTGGAGAGGGAATGACACCACCGAGGCACCGGTTCAGTGAGCTGGAGTGGGAATGAACCCCACCGTGGCTACTGGTTCAGGAGGCTGTATTGGAATGACACCACCGTGGCTACTGTTCAGGGAGGCTGGAGTGTGAATGCCACCTCCGTGGCTACTGATCAATGGAACTATGCTCTACGTGAGCTCAGTAAGTAAGTACGGCTTGAGAAAAGTTTAAGAAACAAAATCTATGATGTCCTGCCATGCCCCAGGACTCTCTGACTCTCCCTTCCTATCATGGTGGCACTGGAAAATGCAGAAATAGCACGAAACTTTATCATCAATAAGAAAAAAAAGCCAAAAAACCTCACCTGTCCAATATAAATTCCTAGAAAAGTAATCTTGGCTAACCAAAACTACACTTAAAACCATATTAACCAGTAAAGTTGTAGTGTGCCAGTCTCCAACAATCTCAGTTTTGTTCCCCACCAAATCGACAAGGTAGGCTTCCACTCCATCATATGTAGTGCGTCAACCGTTCATTAATCCTTGTAAGAGATCTAAGCACGGCTGACATATGGGCTCCCTGACACGGTCACTAAGGTCATCAGTGGCGAGGTAGGGGTTATCCATCAGGCAAGGTAACGGAGTTTACTTTACTGTAACCGTCAGCTTTGGGCACTAAACTGCAAACGGAGATTGCCCATGGGACTTTACTCCACTCAGTAAGTCCATGCGATAAACAAAAAAAAATCAACATCTTCTCTCAATGCTTATATGTTTCGTTGGACTCATCCTGTAAAGACGATGCTTAAGTGGCGATGCTTCCCCTGTACATCAACGTATTGAACGCCCAAAGTACAACCTGAGTTTACCGGGAGGAGTTTGGGGGGTCAAAGGGGCCCCCGCGGCCCGGGGGCTGTGACCGGGCCCCCCGGGGGATCAGCCCCTGATCACCAGGCTTTTGCTGCTGGCTGAACGAAAACCAAACGTACACCCACACCCCGGCTGATCGGGGAACTACTTTAGTTGCTTTCCTCCAGCTTGAAGTGCCAGGGGTCTTTTGGGTAATCCCCCTTATGTGTGTGGGAGGCAGTTGAACAGTCTGGGGCCCCTGAACTTATTGTTGGGCTCTTTAAGTGCAGTGACCCCCTGCTTTTCATTGGGGGGGGCATCCTGCCAGTCTTTGCTTTGTATGGGGTGATTTTGGTGCAAGTTTGGTCTAGTCCCTCTGGGTTTTCCCGGGATATAATCTGTTCCTCCCTCCTGCGTTCCAGGGAAAACGGGGTTTAAAAACCCCAAGCGCCCCAGTAATTGAGGTGTTTTATCTCCTTATGCGCGCCGTGAAAGTTCTCTTACATTTTTTTTAGGGCGGCAATTTTCACCTGCCTTTAAAGGGCTGTTAGAGTGCACAATTTCCACCTAATAGAACCCCAAATACCTGAAAATGTCTATGGGTTGGCCTCCCTAGTTTTTTAAGGCCTTACCTCCTGCATTTTCTAGCAGATGCATTGATAAAAGTTATGGTCCTTGAAGGTGAGATCCTCCGACAAATCACTCTAGTCTTTGACGTTGGTGTTTGCTCTATTTTGTGGCCAAAATTTGTTTTTTTACTCGATGAAGATTTTTAAATTTTCCCCAGTTTTTTCCATATCTGAGTAATTTTTAAAAATTTTCTCGTTGAACTTTATATTGTTTTCTGCAGCCCCCGAAAGATTTGGTTGATTCCGCCTGGAGCCTTTTCAGTGTCGCATGGGAAAAACTGTCATGCGTTTGGGGGGCCCTCTGCAAAGGAAGACACGGTGCTGTGGCTGACATCCTTGTCTATGTCGGATATGAGGATGAGGAACAAGATGGGAGCTAGTACTGTGCCTTGTGGGACAGAGCTTTTCACCGTAGCTGCCTCGGACTTTACTCTGTTGACGACTACTCTCTGTGTTCTGTTAGTGAGGAAATTATAGATCCATCGACCGACTTTTCCTGTTATTCCTTTAGCGCGCATTTTGTGCGCTATTACGCCATGGTCACACTTGTCGAAGGCTTTTGCAAAGTCTGTATATATTACATCTGCATTCTTTTTGTCTTCTAGTGCATTTAGGACCTTGTCGTAGTGATCCAGTAGTTGAGACAGACAGGAGCGACCTGTTCTAAACCCATGTTGCCCTGGGCAACGTTTAGAAACGTCACTGAACAATTCAGGGTACTGTAAAATCATGTTTTTAATATCACTAGCTTTATCAACATCAAGGTTGCTAAGAAAATTATCTAGTGATTGTAGTGTCACTGAATTTTCTAAACGCACCAGCACGTTAAGAGACCATACAATAAGTGTCAGGGGCCCGAGACTGTTCAACTGCCTCCCAGCAAACATAAGGGGGATTACCAACAGACCCCTGGCAGTCTTCAAGCTGGCACTGGACAAGCACCTAAAGTCGGTTCCTGACCAGCCGGGCTGTGGCTCGTACGTTGGTTTGCATGCAGCCAGCAGCAACAGCCTGGTTGATCAGGCTCTGATCCACCAGGAGGCCTGGTCACAGACCGGGCCGCGGGGGCGTTGACCCCCGGAACTCTCTCCAGGTAAACTCCAGGTTACCTTTAGAGATGTCAGCCAGACTGACCTTATCTTCCTTTGTCATAGAAAGAATAGATGCAGTAAGTAGAGGACTAGCGTAGTATGCCTTGAGCTGGTTAACATGGTACACATGATTTAATTTCCTCTTCCCAGGTGTGTGTATTAAATAATTTGCGTCACAAAGCTTTTTCACTACTTCCAGGGGACCATCATACCTGGCTTGTAGAGCATGACCTGGTACTAATTTCTGAGCCATCACCTCATCTACTTTAAAGGACCGAGAGACAGCATGCTTGTCATATTCTTGCTTCATTCTAACATGGGCCGAAACTAGGTTTTTCAAAGCCAGCTCTCTTGCAGCTGTCAAATGCTTCCACATTAATGAATGTGATGTGCTCAATGATGGATTTCATTTTCCTCTTCATACGTCTTTCAACACAGCGAAAGGACCACACACTTGGTGTCTGAATATTAACTCAAACGGGGTAAACCCAAGACTTTCTTGCTCACTTTCTCTCATAGCGAACAGAAGAAAAGTTACACCTTTATCCCAGTCTCTAGAAAAATGCTCATTATTATTATTATAATCAAAAAAGAAGCGCTAAGCCACAAGGACTATACAGCGCTGCAGGCAGGAAGGAAGCGAGGGCATCAGGTGGCAAAAGGAAGATGGATGAGTAATAGGTTACGGATAACAGCGGGGTCGTGGATGGTGAAAGGGTAAAGGGCAGCAAGAGACTGAACTAGAAAGGGCTGAGGGGAGTGGCGAAAAGTATCATCAGAGTTTGTGGAGTAAATCAGTCGTTGTCAAGAAGTCAATGAGAGAGTCAGGATTAAAGGAGGGTCCATCAGCAAGAAGGGAAGGTAAGAGAGAGTAGTAGAACGAAGACGACGTTGGAGGTAAATTCTGCGTGCTCGTTGATAGAGAGGGCAGTCTAACAGAATGTGGCTAATCGATACTGGAACTTGACACATGCTCACAGAGAGGAACAGGGTGCCTCTCCATGAGATACCATGAGTAAGACAGTGTGACCAATGCGAAGGCGGGAGAGAGTGGTCTCCCCAACCTCGGCACTGATTGACAAGAAGACGGCCAGTAACCTATGCTCGGTTTTAATAGAATGAAGTTTGTTACCGAGCAGAGTTGGACCAACGTTGTTGCCAACGGGTGCGAAGGTGGGTAGCTATTGCAGCAAACTAGTCCAGAAACGGAACACCTCGATAGGAAATTGGGAGGTCAATGTACTGCTGACACGCGCAGCAGTGTCTGCCTGTTCATTGCCCTGTACGTCGACATGACCAGGGACCCAACAAAAAACAATATCTTTATGTTTGGTAGAGATACGGCGTAGCCAAAGTTGGATACGGAGAACTAAAGGATGAGATGTATCAAATTTTCGTATAGCCTGTAGAGTACTAAGGAGTCTGAGACTACTACAAATGATGACAGGCATAGATGCGATACGAATAAGTGCTGTAAGAATGGCATACAGTTCAGCAGTAAAAATGCTAGCTGAAGATAGTAAATGTCCCCGCACGACGCTGTCTGGAAACACTGCTGCGAATCCGACGCCGTCTGAAGACTTAAGAGCCATCTGTGTACACAGCGGTGGCATGAGAATGGGAGTGGAAGTGATCAAGAAAAGAGAGGCGGAAGCCACCATAGGCAGTTGAGCTTTCGAGCAAGGAGTGAGAAAGAACAGACCCGAACAGCTGGAACTTCCCAGGGGGGTAGGGAAAAGTGAGATGCTACATGAACATATAAAGGTGGTAACTGAAGGGAAGACAAGAGTGAATGTAGGCGAAGAGAAAAGGGACGGAGCAAACAGGGGCGGCGAATGAATAAAGAATGTCTACTAATATCGGTGACCATTCTATAAATGGAAGGATTGTGTAGATCGTGAGAGCGTACATAGTAGCGAAGGCAATGGGCATCACGGCGATCAGACAAGGATGGAACATTCGCTTCTGTATAGAGGCTCTCAACAGGGGAAGAGCGAAAAGCACCAAGGCACAAACGTAATCCTTGGTGATGGATAGAGTTAAGGCTAGAGAGAGTAGCAGGAGAGGCCGCGGAATAAATCTGGTCACCATAATCGAGTTTCGATAAAACGAGGGCTGAATGTAGGCGAAGCAGAGTTCGACGATCAGCTCCCCAGGAAAGATGAGCAAGGGTTTTAAGAAGGTTTAGCCGGCTGTGATAAGTTGCCTTCAGAGAGGTAATGAGGTTTCCAGGATAACCGACGGTCAAAGAGAAGGCCTAGAAACCTGGCTGTATCACGTTCGGGGATACGGGAGCCATAGAGATACAAAGGATGATCGGAGATAACAGAACGTCTAGTGAAAGTAATTTGGTGAGTTTTGGTACTTGAAAATTTAAACCCATGCGTGGTGGCCCAAGTGGAAACACGGTTGACCGCATGCTGGAGAGAAACTGCAATAAGATGACAGTCAGCGCCTGCACAAGCAATAGCGAAGTCATCAACATAGAGTGATGACCAAATATTGGGTGGAAGAACAGAGGCCAAATCATTTATAGCAATGAGAAACAGTGTTGTGCTTAGAACACATCCCTGAGGGACACCTTCAGCTTGGACGAAGTCTGGGGAAAGAATATTATTGACTCGAACACGGAAATGTCTGTCAGTTAAAAAGTTCTTAAGGAAGGATGGTAGATTGCCTCGGAGGTCTAAGGAATGGGCCTGGGCCAAAATATTATACCTTCAAGTTGTGTCATATGCCTTCTCAAGGTCAAAAAATATGGCAATAACTGAGTGATTATTCGCAAAGGCATTACGAACATACGTATCCAAGTGTAGTAAGGGGTCTATGGTAGAACGACCCTTACGAAAGCCATATTGACTAGCGGAGAGACTGTTGTGTGTCTCTAAATACCACATTAAACGTCGATTTACGAGACGTTCCATCACTTTGCAAACTGCACTAGTAAGAGCGATGGGGCGATAGTGGGAGGCATCATGTCCCGTAGTACCCGGTTTGCGGAAAGGGAGAACAATGGTAGATTTCCACAGCTGGGGAAGAACTCCTTGTGCCCAAATAAGATTGAAGAGGTGTAAGAGGACTACAAGGGCTGACCGATGTAAATGTTGTAACATACGAATATGAATGTCGTCAGGCCCAGCTGCCGATGATCGGCAAGCTGAGAGCATTGCCTCCAGTTCTTGAAGTGTAAGAGGCACATTATACTGTTCTTCTCTGAGAGAAGAAAAGTCCAAGGGTACTAACTCTCTGGCAGACTTTGAGGAAAGAAACGAGGGGCATAGATGGAGCCCTCGGGAAATACGGACCAGATGTGTGCCAAGTTCAATGGCAATGTCGAGAGGGTTTGCTACATCAACACCAGCGACCCGTAGAACAGGAGCCGGGTCAGGAGAGTATTTACCACTCAGTTTCCTCACTTTTTTCCAGACTGCACTCATAGAAGAAGCAGAGGTGATGGTGGAAACATAGTTTCGCCAACAAGTGCGTTTAGCTTCACGGATGATACGGCGAGCGATCGCACGCTATCTGCTTAAATCAAGAAGTCTCTCAGCGGTTCTATTGTACCGGTACCTGCCCCATGCAGCACGTTTCAAATGTACTGCACGAGCACAAGCAGGAGACCACCAAGGCACGCACTTCTGAGAATGCCTGCCTGAGGTTTGGGGTATAGAATGAGAAGCTGCGGTATAAACTGACGTCGAGAAGATGTGTAGGAGCTCATGAATGGAGGATGAAGAAGGAACCTCACTAAAAGCAGTGAGGTGTGAGTAAAGATCCCAATTTGCCCGATCAAATTGCCAGCGAGGGCTACGGAAAGGTGGTGAATAGGAAGGAGAAGTAAGAATGATCGGAAAATGATCGCTGTCATGTAAGTCTGGTAGAACAGACCAGGTGAAGTCTGGTGCAGTGGAGGAAGAGCAGACTGATAGATCGATGCAAGAGAGAGTATGAGTACGAGGATCAAAATGGGTGGGAGTACCCGTATTAAAACATAGAGGGGGTGAGAGGCGAGAAAAGCCTCCAACTGGATGCCACGTGAGTCACAATGAGACCCCCCCCCCCCAGAGGAAATGGTGGGCATTAAAATCACCAAGTAACAGAAGTGGTGGTGGTAAGGATGAAACAAGAAAGGCAAAGTCTGGATAGAAAATGCTCGAGAAGGAGAGAGATATAAAGAACATATTGTAAACCATTATTCAAGTGGATACGGGCTGCAGTGTAATGCAGCGAGGTATGGACAAATAGTTGACAGTACGGAATATCATTGCGTAGAAGAAGGGCACTTTCATTAAAGGTCCCATCTGAGAAAGGATCCGAAGAATACAATAAATTATAGCCTGAGATAGGTTGGAAAACAGCCGAGTGTAATTTTGGTTCTTGTAAGCAAGCACCAACAGGGGAAAACCTGGAAAGCAACATCTGAAGCTCACCCCGATTACCCCTGAGGCCGCGGATATTCCACTGTAAATAGGCCATGATTGGCAATGAAGAAAATATCAGGAATCTGTAGGTAAAGGCACCTACGGACTAGAGGGGTTAGAAAAGTCAACGTGTGGTGGCATTGGAAGACGTTCAAGTAGCGAAGGAATGGATGAACGGAGCGTTGCGAAGAATGGGGTTGTGAAGATGGAGGAGAGGGAAGAGAAGGAACAGGAAGTGAATCAGTGTCCATTGAAGGTTTAGTCTCTGCAATATATTCTGAAATGGCTTCAAGTGTTTCTGAATTCAAAGATGTATGGGAGACCATATTGGAGATAGAAGGAGGAGGGTGAGTAAAGATTGGGACAGTAATGGACTGTACCAAAGTAGAGGGGGAGGGAAGAGTGTAAGGGACTGGAGATGAAGTGTGGGGGGGGGACAGAAGAGGCAGAAACCTGGGAGGTGGCAGAAGAGGGAGAAACTTGGGAGGGGACGGGGGTGGAAGGCATAGTACGAGGAGGAGGGTGAATCTCCACACTTGTAATAGAGCCAGAGAGAGGGGAAGAACTAGGTACAGAGACTGTAAAGGTAAGTGTGGAGAGTGGAAGAAGGGAAGGAAGGGGCAAAGAAGATTTGAGCAATGTGGATTTTTTTGGACTTCTGAGTAGAGGGGCGATTGGTATTAGGTGTCGTACGAGGTCTTGTCGATACTGGGGCTTGTGAGGAAGGACGTGAAGATGTGAGAACAGACTGAGCTGTAGTCGGGACGTCAGAGCCAAGGATAGCAAAAGGATTAGATGCCGTAGTGGCTATGGGAGGGGTAACAACAGAGGAGGCTGCAGAAGATGGGACCCCAGAAGTGGGGGATGTTGGAAACATGAGAATAAGAAACACGGGGTAAGTCTCCCTTGGAGGCGGAGATGAGTAACTGCCATAGCATAAGGGAGACCTTCTGCCTCTTTGAGGCAACGGATTTCACGTTCATTTAAGTAGACCTGGCAACGGCGGAGTACGAAGGGTGAGCTTCATTACAATTAAAGCAAGATGGAGGTTGACTGCAAGATGTATTAGAATGGTCGTCAGCACCACAGACTGGGCATTCGGCCATAGATCTGCAATATTTCGCTGGGTGACCAAAACGCCAGCAATTTCTACATTGTTGCGGTGTAGGTATCATCTTCGAACTTGTAACCGATGTCCCGCGACATATACAGAGGACGGAGTTCTTGGCTGTCAAAAGTTAAACGAGCCACATTGCAAGGGTAAAGTCTCCGCCCCCAGGCAGGAAGGACATAAGTGTCTACTTTGAGGATTGGGAGATCCTGGAGTTCAAGCTGTTCAAAAATGTCATTGCCACATGACTGGAAATTCTGTTGGACTATGGTATGGGGCAGAATGACAGTACCACTACAAGAATTGAGAGAAAGATGTTTTTCAATAGTGACAGGAGTAGAATCGATATTCGAAAGGAGAGAAAGATCATGAGCTTGGGCAGCATTCTGGACAGTGACGATGCACATACCGCTCTTGAGAGCATGAAATGAAATATCTCTACCAACATGGTCAGAAAGGTAGGCAGAAAAAGAAGTCGGTCTTAAAGTAAAGAATTTAGTCCATTGTGTGGTCCGAAACTGAGCGTGGAGAGGGAGTGCTTGACGTGTCGGTCTTTTCCGAGTAGAATGGGAAGGTAACGAAGGAGCATCATCAGGAGATTGACGTTGGCATTTAGGAGTAGGACCGGAGTTGGTCCGGTGTGAAATGGGCGGGCGATTCGAAAATTGCCGTACCGTAGAGGGGAGAAGCCGGAAGCAATAGTCAAAGGAGAGCGGAGTTCAGACAAATCGAAGGAGTTAGTCGAAGCCCTGGTACCTGAAGTGGGTGAGGAAACAGCACCAGCAAGAGGTACAGGGGCATCAGGAGTGTCCAAGAGTGGTCTAAACACAAGGCAGGTCAGAATGGGTGCGGTATCAAAGGGGGCCCGGGGGAAAGGGGGTTCATGGACTAGGGTGCCATGGTTAGGTTACTCCTTTGCTTTCTGTTTTTAAGAAAAAAAAGAAAGAAAAGAAAATAAAAATAAAAAAAAGAATAAAAAAAGGGGGGAGCGGGGAGGAATAGTTCCCAGGAGGAATGAAAGGGCCGGAAATCATCCTCCGCCCCAAAGGACCTCAACACTGCTAGTAGCCAGATGCAGCATGGAACCCGTCCATACCCTACCCTTCATGCCAGTAAACCAGCAATCCGGGATAGCAACCTCACATCTGCCGAGCTACCTCAGTGGACAAAAGAGAGGGCGGCCGGATATCCGCCACAAAGCATACCTCCTTTGGCCACCACCTCCAGAATCCGAAAGGTGGCTTCCAGAGATACACCCGTCGCCCGAAAGACCCCCCAAAGCTACTCCGGGATAGGGAGAGGGATCGGGACATCCCAGGCAATCCAGATTCCACGGCAAACACGCCACCGCCAAAGAACCTCAACGAAGGGGATGGACCCCGGTGTCCTTTCCCCTACCTGGGAACTAGCGCGCCTGTGGGAGAAACCCCAAAAGGGCCAAAAAGAGGAAGGGAAAAAAGGGAGGGGTGGGAGGAAGGAGGGAATGGAAAAAGGGGGGATGGGGAGGATGGGATAGGGGAGGGGAGAATGGGGGTATTAGGTTCGTCTGAGGAAGAAGCCCGACAGGGCTAATTTCCTCAGACCAAGAGCCTCTTCACCATGCCAAGGAGCCCCCCTTGAAGAGGAGAAAAATGCTCAAAGTCTGATAAATCTCTCTAGAGCACCGTGTGACTGGGTGATAAAGGGTAAAAAGAACTGACTTTATTCCTAGGTGGGATAAGCTTCTCAAAAGATCGTAGAAGTGAAGTTGGATCCCTAAACCAACTGAACCCCTTTTGGGCAATCCAACCTGGGAGAAAAACTTCATCAGTGTTTTCACAATAGCAAGGACTTTAAATTTTTCTCATGGGAATATTTCGGGATAGCGTGTAGCTGTGTCTATAAAGTAAACAAGTATTGTTCCCTAGTTTGGTTTCTGGGCATTGGCCCAAATAAAGTCTTTGAAGAGACGGAGAATGGTTCACCATCAGGGGTGATAGGTGTGTGTTGGCCTTCCCTCACTTGACAGACTTGACAACGTCGCTCATGATCACCACAGTTTCCTTCGTTTTTGCCAAGTGAATGTTTTGCTGCCAGTTTACTTAGTGTCTTCCTGACACTCAAATGTCCTCTTATGGGACTACTGTGAGCAAAATCAATAGCTTGCTCACGATAAGTAACGGGAAAAAACTACAAGATGCTTGATTGTGCTGAAACACTATCACCTGATAACTTACAAGAAATTTTTCTCCATAAGTACAAACCGTTACTATAATATCAAGATTCTTTGTTTCACTCTCAGTAACTGCTATCTCTCTGTCTTTCTAGAGACTGATCAACAAACTGATCCTTGATTATAAGTCATAGAAAAAATTTTTAAAACGTCATTTTGTGTCTTGACTAGGCTGATGAACGGGGGGGGAGTGTTAATGATGGGGGTTTCGCAGTGCATCACTGAACATATTCAAAGTAAAATTATTATTATTAAAAACTAACACAACAGGAACAAGGATGGTTGTTGTATCTTTGACATGGCTTTAGTAGTTGCACTTAGAGGAAATAAAATAGCTTCTTTTTACAACCCCTCAAGGGAGGTTCCTTGATGCTGGTAAAGGGCTCTTGATCTGGGAAAATTTGGGATCTGTGTTCCATTTCCCATAAATTGAGCCTGAATGCCTTCCATCCCCCCCCCCCACCTACATGCACTGTATAATCCTAGGGGTTTTCAGCCGCTCCCCGGATTATAATAAATTCTCTTAAGAAGCATCAAGGGTTTGTAATTATCATCAATGGTGTTATCAATAACCAGTGGGCCCTTACATATAACACAGAAGGACGTCATTCCCTATCAACAAACCCAAACTGACCTGATTAAAGGGAATTCCACCACTAGATATACCCACATAATACTTGCTGTAAGATATACATTATGAAGAGGTACTTTTATAACAGCCCCTCCATGGGCTTCTAACAATACATCTATTTTGGGTATAAAGTATCATTAGTTAAGGGCAATATATCATCTCTTAACAAGGTGAGATAACTGCCAGTGTCCCCGGAAAATAATTACCGCAGTTAGCTGGGATTCGTCAAGTCTCACTTTTTCTCTAGATAAATAAGGACTCATTGCAGAATGAATCTTATCGTCAAAAATACTTTCTGACCCTAACGTCTATACGAGTAATATTCTCCCAAAACAGCAGATTAAAGTATTACTAGGATCTTCGTAGCCTTTGTTGTCCCAAAGATTCGATTTGTGTAGGAACTCCAGCACGATCATTTCTCATATATCTTTCCAATTTATAACAACACCCCCTAGAATTTTCCTTTTCTCGACAGTAGGTACATTTAACTTTCTTCTTCTCAGTATCTGACTTATGTCTAGCCACAGAGACAGATAAGAATTGCGAGTTTTCTTAGTATAGATAAGAGAGGTAATAATAACAGATCGGCACTGATCAACATCCGGTTGCCAACTTCTAGAACATTTTTTCTTTACCTGCTTCTTTGTATTTTAGTACGTCAAGTTTGTGAGATAGTTCATAGTTTATCAGCTAAGGCGGCATTTTCTAGAACATCTGAACTTTATGGTCAATCAAATATTCTTGTATATCAGCAGACATACTATAGAAATCTTATCTAGTAGCAGCTGAACGAGGCTGTCAAAAGAATTGCAATTTGAGGCTCTGCACCACCTCTAAAAATGCATTTTTTTCTCAAAAATGAATTCGATACATGTTTGACCTTGTTTTCCCTACAACGTACAAGGTAACAAGTTGCATGTCTCTAAAATAGATTTTTTGACAGTATTGTGGAAAATATTGTATAATTTCCGAAAATACAGTGTATTTTTTTATGAAAATTTGGGATGAATATATTGTAGTTAATAAAAATAATTTGTAAATAAAAAAGGAACCAGCGAGAGTGTTAGCATCGCTTGGAGGAGAGGCCATTGTTTTGAACTGGGCAATTGAGACGTTAGGAAAAATCGGAAGAATTTTTGTTGTTCTAGAGGTTAAATTGTGTTTAAAACCTCTCAAATAGGAGTAGAAATTGTGGGTACAATGCTGCAGAATGTGAATGACATCTTTGCTCTGTGGCCTCATGACTCAGTCTCTTCCAACCTTTTCTTGAAGCTCTTAATAATCTTGCCCCTTCCATTAAGATTAAAGCTGAATGGGAATCATTCCTTGCTTCCCTTTTTCCTTGATGTCCATGTCCACCGCTTAGACAGAGGCTTTTCCTTTTCTGTTTACCGCAAACCCATGCACAGTGGCATGTACATTCACTACTTTTCCTATCATGCTTCCCCTGTCAATAAAGTGTTCTTATCTCCCTCTTTCTCCATGCCCTCCGCATCTGTGATCCTCAGTTCCTTCCAGCAGAAATTTCCACTCTTCATAATTCATTTTCCCGTCTTGGCTACCCTTCCCATTTCATAGACTCTGCCCTCTCACGTGCTAAACGTAATTTCTTCTCTCCCAAACTCTCTACTCCTGGGAACTCTTCTGTCCTCTGCCTTACCTACATTTCCGGTCTTTCTAATCTCAACAACTCTCTCCGCTCCTTAGACATCAAACTTACTTTCTGCCAGACTAACACTCTTCACACTAATCTCGTTCATACCTCTTCTCCCTCTACAGATGTTCCTGGTGTCTGCTCTATTTCTTGCTCCTCCTGTCCTCTTCAATACTTTCGAGAAACGGGCCGATCTTTTTTCTGACAGACTTAGGGAGCAAAAAAATAGTGTTAGGCTTGCCGACACTAACAATGCTCTTTTCTGTCACATCAGAGATCACAGCCATCCTATTGACTGGTCTTCTTCTAAAACTGTCTGGTTGAATCCTCCCTAATACACAACTTTCCTTGTATTGAATCTTAGTCCTGGCTTCATCTCTGTAATGCCTTCCTCTCCCAAACTATATTGTAAATCTCCAAGCTTCAGAACACCTGTGATTTAACCTGATTTCCTCCTCTTTCTTCTTCTCACTCCTCCCTTTCCTCTTTCTTTTTCTCTTCTGGTTTTTCTCCCCCCCCACCTCTGTGTTCTTCCCCTCCCTCTGTGGGCACCTAGCTCCCTTGAAAGTGCCCCCTTTCTTTGTATTTGACTGGCTCCCCCTTTTTCTTTTCCCCACCACTTGTTCCTTCCGCCTCCACTACCACTACTACTACTACTACTTCCTGCCTATATATACCCCGTCCTACCTTCTCGTTAGTGTGACTTTGTAATGGTCCGAGTTGGACCGAAACGTCGTCGTAAGCTCCTCTCTTTTTATGTGCAGGGTTTTTTGTGCTGTTTCGTGGTTTAAAAGAACCAAAGCTGGTTGGTAAATAAAGTTAATTGACCTGTACAAAAAGCATATGTTGTTCTTGTGACCACTACTGTGACCACCGCTCCAATAGTTTCCTTTAGCCCCTTGATATGTTGGAAAGGTAAGACAAAATAGGCAACAGTTAGGCAACTTTATTCCGAAACGTTTCGCCTACACAGTAGGCTTTTCAGTCGAATACAGAAAGTAGGGAGGAACAGTAGAGATGTAAGACGATGTAATCAGTCCATCACCCTTGAAGTCGTAGAATTTTGAGGTTGTATACCATTGTATTGTATACCATTTTGATGTTCAACCATTGATATAAATAGGTATTCTTCATTACCCAAACTAATCAATGTAACTAAGTTGTGTTTTAAATTTCTGAACAAAATGAATATCTCATATAAATTTTCACATCCCTCTTGAAATTGGATACAGAGGGTATAGGGGAAAAAATCTAACGGAAATGAAGTTAAATTAATGATTTGGGAAAGAAAAATTGTGAAAGGTTCAATAATAGAGAAATTGGGGGGTGTATTTAGAGAATAATGTAATTAGGTGCAGAGGTAGGTTACAAAATGCTGAACTGGGTGAATATGCTAAACACCCTATCTTACTGCCCAAAACTCATCATCTGAAAATTTTGATTGTTTTAAATCCCCATAAATATGTAATGCATGGTGGGGTACAATATACCTTAAACTGTATTAGGTAAACTTTCTGGATTCCACAAGGATGGCAAAGTGTAAAAAGTGCTATTAAATCTTGTGTAATATTTCACTGTGTGGATGCCAGACCCTATATGTACCCAGGTCCTCCACCTTTGCCAAAGGAGCATGTACAATTAGTGAAACCATATGATGTAACAGGTGTAAACTATAGTGGTCCAATTATTTTAAGAGGTGCTTCAGATGGTATTCCACTGAAAGTGTATGTATGCTTGTTCACTTGTATTGCTACTAGGGCAGTTTTTTTAGAAGTGGCTCAGGACTTGTCTGCAGAACAGTTTATACAGCTGTTTCGAAAATTTGCAGCTAGGAGATCCTGTCCGAGGTTGATGATTTCGGATAATACCACCAATTTTGAAGCGGGTGCTCAACACTTGATAGAATTAAATAAGAGTAACGATGTTCAATCTCTGTTAACCCAGAGAAGGTGTACTTGGAAGTTTATTACTCCTAGAGCCCATTGGAAGGAGGTGCTGTACGAAAGACTGATAGGCACAGTGAAAAGGAGTCTCTGTAAAGTACTACACAGGAAGAGAATTAATTTGGAGGAATTCCGTGCATGATGGTGGGGGCAGAGAATCGGGAAAAATAATCGGCCTCTCTCATATATGATGGATACACCTGATGCAGATGTATTAACACCTTCTCACCTAATATGTGGAAGGAAATTGGAAGCTGCCCCTGTCATAGAAATAATCCTGAAGAAAGTGATGAAGATTACAACGATGCTGCAGTGTTGTGTTATAAATTTAACATGTTAAATAAAGTAATTGATCATTGTCTAATGTGTGGCTTAAGGAATATCTTACACTACGTGAACACTTTTTTTGGGGCGACAGAGGCATAAATCGACAGAACATTCAACCCGCAACATTGTGTTAATTGATACTGAACAGCATCGAACGTTGTGGGCCTCTGGACAAGGTATTGACATTGTACCCAGATGCACAAGGTGTTTTTTTTTTGGGAAAGTCCAAAAATGTTTGTCATGGCCAGGAAAAGTTTGCGTACAATTAATAATTGATTCCCTTGGAATTAAATGGTATTCACTCACTCAAATGTAAATGAAAATCTAAGGGAAAGTGACATGAGTGATATTGAAGTAGTGTTGACCAAGTGATGCAAGAAGATGAAATAGTAGTAAGGCCTACTAGGAAAACAGCAACTCAAGCCAGAACTGGCTGGAATCATCTCCTAGAGGAAGGAGAAATTGGAGTCGTTTAGCAACGAACGCCGCCCGGCCCAGTGTGGAAAATATTGTATATTTTCCAAAAATACAGTGTATTTTGTACGTAAATAGGTGAAATATTTGTAGTTAATAAAAATTAATGTGTAAATGAAAAAGAAATCAGCGAGAGTGTTACATTGGGTTGGAGAGAGGCTATTGTTTTGAACTGGGCAAGAAAGTCGTTAGGAAAAATCGGAAGAATTTTCGTCGCTCTAGAGGTTAAATTGTGTTTAAAACCTCTTTAAACAGGAGCAGAAATTGTTGGTTTCTACATTCTGCAGACTGCAGAATGTGAGAAACCAATAATTGGACAGGACTCCGAAATTAGATGGAAAGAGATAATAAGTACACCATCCCCCAGATAAGTAATGTCTATATATATGTTGAAATACTGGGGCCCGTATTATTTTTCATATTTTAGGCAGGGTTTTTTGTATGAAACCCCCCAAGTAATCTCCAGACAAATTGGTGAGTGTTATTATTAAAAAAAATTTATCTTCAATGTATATATTCATTAACTAAATTTAACATACAGTCCACATATTTATATTAATGTTTTACCATAATTCCTGGTGATGTATATTTCATTTGAAATTATAGGTCCAGAGTGACTTGTGGAGATAGTGTAGTAGGTATCAAATGGAGACATTTTTTGCGACCTAGAATGTCCTAAAATTCCTACATGTCTCTGTAACCTTGATAAAGAATAATTATCTTTGTTACTATTTACTGGTATGTATCTTATGAGGTTCATCCAGGTAATTTTAATTTTCCCTAAGTTTTTTTAGTTAATGTACTTGTCAAAGGCAAGCAGCAGTACAAATTTTGAGCTCTGCCTATCAAAGCTGTGTGCAACAATGTTGCCTAGTGCTTACTGGGCCCAAATTCATTGCATGTGCAAAGATTCTCAAAAAATTAAAAAAAGTGTCTAAGTCACTTTCAAAGAACCTAGGAACCATAAAGGCAGCTTTTTGCACGTTGAATGTGTCCTGTGTTGTACTACAAGGTTTATCAGACCATAAATTTGTTGTCTTTCGAGACGAACAATCTCTTTATGGAAATCTTCTTCGTTCAATTTCCTGTGTCTCTTTGCAGTCTGCAACTTAATTAGGCATTCCATCCTCTCAAACTGATCCTGAGAAATAGGACCAGTGGACAACGGAGGAATAAGGAAACTAACGAATGAGTCTGGACGTTCATTAGGTCGGGCGCCTTTTCCAGCCATTCCTAGATATCCTGGATCTAGTCTAGGATAGCTACATACAGGTGTAACATACGAGGTACTAGTGTGAGGTTACGCCATACTGCCTGTTCCACTCTGTGATATTGTCTCAGTCAGGCTAGAAGGGATGAGCGTAAACTGGGCTACAACTGGCTCATACACTAAAAAACAAGACAGGAGATCTAAATACCTTACCACCCATTATATACAAAAAAGTGTCACAGGTGCTATCACCAATCATTGCAACACTCTTTAACAAATCCATTGAATCCTCTACCTTTCCTACAGTTCTCAAAATAGCAAGGGTCAACCCGATCCATAAAGGTGGAGACCACACAGACTTGAATAACTATAGGCCAATATCCAACTTACACCCTCTCTCTAAAATCTTCGAAAAATTAATCCATAAGCGTATCTATTCCTACCTCATCTCCCAAAACATACTCAACCCCTGTCAATTTGGGTTCAGGCCTAATAAAAATACTAATGATGCTATTATCCACATGCTAGAACATATTTACAGACAATAGAGAAAAAAAAAGTCCCACTGGGGATCTTCATTGGCTTACGTAAAGCTTTCGATACAGTTGACCACGACTTGCTCCATATAAAACTGTCGCATTATGGTATAAGAGGGCACTCCCTCAACTACCTAAAGTCATACCTCAGCAACAGAAGCCAATATGTGTACACAAATGGGGCACACTCTTCCGCACAGCCAATTACAATTGGTGTCCCACAGGGAAGTGTCCTAGGCCCTCTTCTCTTTCTCATATACATAAATGACCTACCAAATGCATCGCAAATACTCAAACCCACACTATTTGCAGATGACACGACATACGTCTACTCCCACCCGAGCCCTGTCATGCTAGCCAATACTGTAAATACCGAATTACAGAAAATATCAACCTGGATGAGGACCAACAAACTTACTCTAAACATTGACAAATCCTACTACATTCAGTTTGGTAACAGAGCTGCAGATGTGTCTCTTAACATAATGATAAATGGATCACCTATCACAAAACTCACAGAGGGAAAATTCCTAGGAATCCACCTTGATAATAGACTCAAATTTCAAACACATATACAACAAATTTCCAAAAAAATTTCCAAGACAGTAGGCATACTATCGAAGATACGGTACTATATTCCACAGCCAGCCCTCCTGGCCCTATATCACTCACTTATTTACCCCTATCTCACCTATGGAATTTGTACATGGGGCTCAACAACAATAAACCATCTCAGACCACTAATCACCCAACAAAAGGCTGCAGTCAGAATAATAACAAATTCCCACTACAGACAGCACACTCCACCAATATTCAAAACTCTAAACCTACTCACCATACAAAACATCCATACTTATTACTGCACCTACTACATACATAGAACAATTAACTCTGATATAAACCCTCCCCTCAAACATCTCCTTACCAACCTCAACAGAACACATGACCATAACACAAGACACAGATCACTCTTTGATGTTCCTCGTGTCCATCTCACACTATGCAAAAACTCAATGCACATAAAAGGCCCTAAAATCTGGAATTCATTACCTGTAAATATAAGAGAAACACTGTTTATAAATTCAAATTTCTTCTCAAAAATCACTTACTCACCCACAACTAAATAAATACTGAATAATTGTATCTCACAAATTGTATCTCACATATGTATCTCATTATTGTATCTCATAAATGTCAACCTGTGACCCAATCAAACTTTGTTACTATTTAACTTCATTACCTAACAGAATACTCCATTATACTGATTGCACAACAACACAGTAAATGACCATATGAACCTGTCTTTGTAATACTCATTTGTACTAAATTGTTATCTGTTTTACAAAAATTTTTGTACCACTGAATATATCATTGCCTAGTTAATCTTAAGTTAATTTTAAGCCTGCCATAATGATATGCATTCAAGTGGCTTTGGCATGCTGCATTTAAATGTATTCTTTTTTACTTCACTGTATCATATTCAAATTTAATAAATAAATAAATAGATAAATAAGAAGCAAGATCGCCACCTGTCTAGATACTCATCAGTTACACAACCCAGGGCAACATGGGTTCAGAGCAGGTCGCTCCTGTCTGTCTCAACTACTGGATCACTACGACAAGGTCCTAGATGCACTAGAAGACAAAAAGAATGCAGATGTAATATATACAGACTTTGCAAAAGCCTTTGACAAGTGTGACCATGGCGTAATAGCGCACAAAATGCATGCTAAAGGAATAACAGGAAGAGTTGGTAGATGGATTTATAATTTCCTCACAAACAGAACACAAAGAGTAGTAGTCAACAGAGTAAAGTCCGAGGCAGCTACGATGAAAAGCAAAATTTACTGTTATGCAATATTGTAATAATTGTATAAATAACATCAGCACATTCATGAACATATATCAGACCCACCAGCTGACGCTATTAGATGTGTGACGTCATTTGTTTACTTTTGAACATCAGCAAAAATGGAACATTTCTGCTACTTTGAGCTCAGTTTCAAGCCATTTTTAGTATTAAAACCAATCAAAATCATCTCAATTTCTGTAATATATCATCCATTCTATCAAATGAGAACAAGAAATCACAAATACAATGGTAAAAAACATATGAAAAACACTGCAAAGTCACTGTTTTAATCCAAAATATTGGTGCAGTTTTTTTTCTCTCATGCACTGCGCGCTGCAGGATTTGTTTTATGTTTACCTGGAGTTTACCTGGAGAGAGTTCCGGGGGTCAATGCCCCCGCGGCCCGGTCTGTGACCAGGCCTCCTGGTGGATCAGAGCCTGATCAACCAGGCTGTTACTGCTGGCTGCACACAAACCAACGTACGAGCCACAGCCCGGCTGGTCAGGTACCGACTTTAGGTGCTTGTCCAGTCCCAGCCGGAAGACTGCCAGGGGTCTATTGGCAATCCCCCTTATGTATGCTGGGAGGCAGCTGAACAGTCTTGGGCCCCTGACACTTATTGTATGGTCTCTTAACGTGCTAGTGTGATGCACACTTACCACAAAGATGTATTCTCTTGTATCTAGGCCCAAATTTACCACTCACAGTTTATCTGAATGAGCTGAGCTCATGGTATAGAACTACGGCTTGGACCCTGGCTTCAAAGCCGTAGAAGACGGACCCTCAAAGGGCTAACCCTTTCACTGTCGGTGCCATATAGGTACGCCTTACAAGCCAGTGTTGATAATGTATTAGTACGCCAAAATTCTAGCGGCTTCAAATCTAGTGAGAGAAAGCTGGTAGACCTACATGTGAGAGAAAGGGTCTGTGTGGTCAACGTGCGCAGTATAAAAAAAAATCAAGCAGCCAGTGGTGCACTGTGAGGGTCCCATTTCAGTAGGCCTTGTTTACCATGCTTTGCGGTAAGAAATACCTCACTCCCCGGCGAATTGGAACTCTTCTATTCCCAAGTGATAGTTCTAACACAGATGGAAGTGTCAGTGAAGATGAATTTCATGGTTCTGAGGAGTTTGTGACCTAAAGCAATGCCCAGCATGCCAGAAATAATGCTGAAAACCAAACGACCATTAACCTAGGATAACTCAAAAAAGTCAAAGTGACTTATTTCCATATTGGTGGTGGGGAAGACAGCATGCTTGTTGGGGAAGATGGTATGGGTAATGGGTGATGGTGGTTGTGTAATGCGTCATGTGACACCAGCCACACTGCTCTCAGCACATCCACAACAAGGGCTGCCTTCAACCACCCACACACAACCTTCCACAAGCTGTAACAGTTCTAGGAACGTGTCCAGTGACTATATGTGTATGTATATATACTATAGAACAATAAACAACTTTTTTATTGTTGGTTTGAGTAAACAGGTTTTTGTAAACAATGGAATGATGATAATATTTGTATGGAAAATTTTTTAGGGGTGTTACCTGTACGTACCTCAACATTACATGCATACGGGTAATCTCATTGGGAGACAACAACTATATTGTTTACCGTAGTCACCCCGTGTAGACATGTGAAAAACTTCACCACCTCTGGTCACTGCAGGTGGGCCTTCGACATTCACAAGCTTATCCATATCTGTCCGAGACCAGTATAAATTGGATAGCACCCGCAAATATGGCGCTACTAATTAAATGTGGACTGTATAAATTATATTAATGTAACTGAATGAAGGGGGGTGGGGGTAGGTTACACATGGATATATCCATCAAGGAAAAACACTTGTCCATAATCCCACCACTTACCAGATATTCTCTGGTGGTCACTTGATGTAGCTGGATCACCCATAACCTATCCAATTACAACATACCTAACTGGCCAGTATCAGTTTGCTATAACTAGAAGGGTTACTTAACTGTGGGTGATTGATGCTCCTTATTTCTTCCATTCACCATCTCATTTCGATGTCCTGCTACACCGGCACGGTTCTTATTCCAACAGGACGAGGTATCCGTTGGTTTGTCCTGGTTTAGAAGTCGTGACTCCATAAAACTCCACTATCCTCGGGACGGGAACAACATGGTCTAACGTGTTCACTCGGAGCAAGGCGACTTATTTCACTTCACGCATTCTCTTAACTTAGTGTTATTATCACTGATTACATTACAATTCACAAGATGATTTAATGTCTCATAATTATTATACACATTAGAGGTCACTCCATTAACCCTTTGACTGTCGCAACCCCCAGTCCTGAGGTGTCTCCTGGTGCCGCAAAATTTAAAAAAAAAAAAACTTTTTCTTATCAAATGACAGAGAATCTTTTCCCGATTGTAATGACACCAAAAAAACGAAATTTGATGGAAAACTGACGGAATTATGCTCTCGCGAAGTTAGCGACCTCGGCACTGTTTACAAATCGGCGATATCGCCCACTTTGAGCCCTATTTTCGGCTAATTCCATTGTTTCAGTCGCCCAAACTCATAGCTACTTCTTTAGAACTCCATTTTTTCTATCGATTGAGTACAAGAAACTGCCCATTTACCGATTTCAACTACCAAATAATGTGGTCAGAAATTTGCAATTTGGCCAATTTCACAAAAACTAAAAAATATGACAATTTCAAAATAAGGTTCAGAATGAACAATGCAGACATTCCTGGCTCTAAAATAACATTTTCTTTGCTCATCAGTCATGTCTCCAGGCCCCTCTGATATTACTCTTGCTTTCTATTTTGAATTTTTATTCAAACAAACAATAGAAGACTTACTATTATGCAGACTACTGCAATACTGTAATAATTGTATAAATAACATCAACCCATTCATGACTGCATATTAGAATGGCTAGTTGGACATTTATTGGACAATGGCATCATTTGTTTACTTTTGAACATTGGCAAAAATCAAACATTTCTCCTACTTTGAGCTCCATTTCTAGGCTCTTTTTATAGTAAAATAAATCAAAATCACCTCTATTTCTATAATATGTTTTCCATTCTATCAAATGAGACCAAGAAAACGAGAAAACAACCATAAATACTACACGAAAATAGACCATAAAGTCGGCATTTTAATTAAAAAAATGGTAGGTTTTTTTTTCTCATTATGCACTGCATGCTCCAGGATTTTTTTTATATGGTGCACACTGACCACACAGACCCATTCTCTCACATGTGGGCCTACCAGCTTTCTCCTGCTTGATTTGAAGCCGCTAGAATTTATGAGTATATATACGTCAAATAGGTAGTAGGTTGGTAGACAGCAGCCGCCCAGGGAGGTACTACCGTCCTGCCAAGTGAGTGTAAAACGGAAACCTGTAATTATTTTACATGATGGTAGGATTGCTGGTGTCTTTTTTCTGTCTCATAAACATGCAAGATTTCAGGTACGTCTTGCTACTTCTACTTACACTTAGGTCACACTACACATGCATGTACAAGCATATATATACACACCCCTCTGGCTTTTCTTCTATTTTCTTTCTAGTTCTCGTTTATTTCCTCTTATCTCCATGGGGAAGTGGAACAGAATTCTTCCTCCGTAAGTCATGCGTGTTGTAAGAGGCGACTAAAATGCCGGGAGCAAGGGGCTAGTAACCCCTTCTCCTGTATATATTACTAAATGTAAAAGGAAAAACTTTCGTTTTTCCTTTTGGGCCACCCTGCCTCGGTGGGACACGGCCGGTGTGTTGAAAGAAGATATACATCAAACATGGTACCACGTAAGACGTATATATACGGCCGCGACAGTCAAAGGGTTAAGATCTGAGACCGATGAGTGAGGATTATATCACGGGTATTTTCTCCTGGCCCCTCCATGACAGCACACCAGTCACCACCAGTACTATCATTATTCACTAATTTTACCACTTTATTACGGTAGTCCAGTAAATCACGTTCCCTCACTCTCCACCAGGAACAGTTACGACACTTCCTATTATGAAGTGAGGCCTATATTAATCCTTAGGCCGCCATAAATGCCAATTCCCTGGTCCCATGTTTTCACAGTCTCTTAACCCCAATTCAAAACACTCCTGCCTCCTGATGCCCTGAGCCTGTTCCCCCGCACATCCGCGCAGGCGCAGGGCGAACCTGGTTGGTTCTATTCAAAATACAATTTAGAACAACAGTAATGTATTAATCATGTATATTTACATTATAAAAAATATACAGTATAATTATGGGAATTTATTTTCCACAATTTGTGCGGTTATTGTGTTGCATACGAGTGAATATATATACATTACACATTACATGTATTGGTCTCACAGGCCACAAAAGTTACTAGAAAAAATAAAATATTAAAAAATAAAAGAAAAAATAGAATAAAAGTATTGGCGTAATCAGTTCACATTGTCAACTTCACACCTCTATATCTTGGTAAGTACTGATCTCAATTTTTTTTCCTTTTAAAACACTCAGAAAAATATTCTTAAGATATTGGTAAGAAAAAATCATTTTTTTTTTTTTTTTAATATTTTTCGACACTGAGAGCAAGTTTGTAAGCAGGGGTTTCGACAGTAATAGAGTTAAGCCAGTCAAAAAATAATACCTGTCATTCATGCTGACTGGCTTGACCAAATAACTGGCAAGGAGGCTCTATTTGTACAAGAATGGTATACAATACCAACAAGATGAAATTAAGACACACATGCAACATCTGGGTATCTTCGTTGTAGACGTTTCGCCATCCAGTGGCTTTATCAATACAAATTCTAGGACATAATTTGAAGACAGTAGAACTATATAGAAAAGATGAGGTAATCAGTCTCTCAGCCTTGGAGTTGGTGTGAAGAGCACCATAGTCGTGGAGATTCTGGAGCACAGGCAAGGAGGCTGGCGCTTATATACTAACGTCAGATTTAAAGGGACGTGTAGCAGATGAGGGCATAGTCACTGGCAGGTGGGATTCCCCAGTGGAAGCAGGTCATACCCAAAGAGATGGGTTAGTCGTAGTAGTAGTTGTCGTAGCCGTGAAGATGGTTATGTACATGTCCTCAGAATCAAGATTCTGTGACGTTGCAGTTTCTGACAAGTTGTGCAAGAATGGTATACAGTACCGACAAGATGAAATTAAGACACCTGCTCAGAACATTCCAAGCTGCACTAACAAATGCAAAGAATAGAAAGCAAAAACTTAGGCAAAAAGAATGGGACCAATTTGTTAGTGGGTTTAGCTTTGGTCTGGAAAGGTATATCTACAATAACCAGGAAAAAAGAGTGATAATGTTGCCCATCTCTTTCCTCTTGAAAAGGCAAATGACCTTGTAAATAACTGGTCCAAAACAACCTGACACGAAACTCTTCCATCTCATATTAGATAAAACCTAGAGATTATTATTATTATTATAATCAAAAAAGAAGCGCTAAGCCACAAGGGCTATACAGCGCTGCAGGGTAGGGAAGGAAGCAAGGGAATTGGATGGCAGAAGGGAGGGGGGATGATCAGCAGGTTACAGAAAACAGCGGGGCAGGGGATAGTACGGGGGTAGAGGGTAGCAAGAGATTGAAGTAGAAAGGGCTGAAAGTATCAGAATTTGTGAAGTAAGTCAGTCGTTGTCAAAAAGTCAATGAGAGAGTCCGGATGAAAGGTGGGTCCATCAGTGAGAAGGGAAGGTAAAGAGAGAGCAGTGGAGCGAAGACGACGACAGAGGTAAATTCTGCGTGCTCGTTGATAAAGTGGGCAGTCCAACAGAATGTGGCTGACTGATAATGGAGCTTGGCAATTCTCACAGAGAGGAGCAAGACGCCCCTCCATGAGATATCCATGAGTAAGACGAGTATGGCCAATGCGAAGACGGGAGAGAGTAGTCTCCCAACCTCGACACTGGTGATAAGAAGACGGCCAGTAACCTATACTCGGTTTAATAGACTGAAGTTTGTTGCCGAGCATAGTAGACCAACGTTGTTGCCAACAGGTGTGAAGGTGGGAAGATATTACAGCAAAATAGTCCGTAAATGGAATACCTCTATAAGAAACTGGTAGGTCATGTTACTGCTGACCGCGCAGCAGTGTCTGCCTGTTCATTGCCCTGTACGTCAACATGACCAGGGACCCAACAAAAAACAATATCTTTATGCTTGGTAAAGATGCGGCGTAGCCAAAGTTGGATACGGAGGACTAAGGGGTGAGGTGTATCAAATTTTTGTATAGCCTGTAAAGCACTAAGGGAGTCTGAGACAACCACAAATGATGACACAGGCATAGATGCAATACGGATAAGTGCTGTAAGGATGGCATATAATTCAGCAGTAAAAATACTAGCCGAAGATAGTAAATGCCCTTGTACGACGCTGTCCGGAAACACTGCTGCGAATCCTACGCCGTCAGAAGACTTAGAGCCATCTGTGTACACAGCAATGGCATGAGAATGAGAGTGAAAGTGGTCAAGAAAAAGAGAGCGGGAAGCGACCGTAGACAGTTGGGCTTTCGAGCAAGGGAGGGAGACAGAACAGACTCGAACAGCTGGAACTTCCCAGGGGGGTAGGAAAAGTGAGATGCTACATGTACTAAAAAGGGTTTGGTAGTTGAAGAGAAGACAAGAGCGAATGAAGGCGAAGAGAGAAGGGACGGAGTAAACAGGGCGGCGAACAAATAAAGAATGTCTACTAATATCAGTGACCATTCTATAAATGGAAGGATTGCGGAGATCATGAGAGCGTACATAGTACGCAGGCAATGGGCATCACGGCGATCGGATAAGGAGGGAACGTTCGCTTCTGCATAAGGCTTTCGACAGGGGAAGAGCGAAAAGCACCAAGGCATAAAACGTAATCCTTGGTGATGAATGGGGTTAAGGCTAAGAGAGTAGCAGGAAAATGCCGCTGAATAGATCTGGTCACCATAATCAAGTTTCGATAAAATAAGGGTGGAATGTAGGGGAAGGGGGTTCGACGATCAGCTCCCCACGAAAGATGACAAGGGTTTTAAGAAGGTTCAGCCGGCTGTGACAAGTTGCCTTCAGAGAGGGAATGTGAGGTTTCCAGGATAACCTATGATCAAAGAGGAGGCCCAGAAACTTGACTGTATCATGTTCAGGGAACGGAGCCATAGAGGTACAAAGGATGATCGGAGATGACAGAGCGTCTAGTGAAAGTGATTTGGTGGGGTTTTAGTGCTGGAAAATTTAAACCCTGTGTGGTGGCCCCAATTGGAAAAACGGTCGCTGCATGTTGGAGAGAAACTGTAAGGAGGTGACAGTCAGCGCCTTTCCCCAGGCAATAGCGAAGTCATCAACATAGAGTGATGACCAAATATTTGATGGAAGACTAGAGGCCAAATCTTAATAGCAAGGAGAAAAAATGTTGTGCTCAGAACAAAATCCCTGGGGGACACCTTCAGCTTGGATAAAGTCCGGGGAGAGCACATTATTAACCCGAACACGGAAATGCCTGTCAGTTAAAAAGTTCTTAAGGAAGGATGGTAGATTGTCTTGAAGGCCTAAGGAGTGGGCTTGGGCCCAAAATATTTTTTACCTCCCAAATTTTGTCATATGCCTTCTCAAGGTCAAAAAATATGGCAATAACTGAGTGGTTATTCGCAAAGGCATTACGAACATATGTATCCAAGCGCAGTAAGGGGTCTATGGTAGAACGTCCCTTACGAAAGCCATATTGACGAGTGGAGAGACTGTTGTGTGTCTCTAAATACCACACTAAACGTCTATTTACTTTACGTTCCATTACTTTGCAAACTGCACTGGTAAGAGCAATGGGACGATAGTGGGAGGTTTCATGTCCCGTAGTGCCTGGTTTGCGGAAAGGGAGAACAATGGCGGATTTCCACAGCTGTGGAAGAACTCCTTGTGACCAAATAAGATTGTAAAGGCGTAATAGGACTGCAAGGGCTGACTGATGTAAATGTTGTAGCATACAAATATGAATGTCGTCGGGCCCAGCTGCCGATGATCGACAAGCTGAGAGTGTTGCCTCCAGTTCTTGAAATGTAAAAGGCACATTATACTGTTCTTCTCTGAGAGAAGAAAAGTCCAAGGGTGCTAACTCTCTGGCAGACTTTGAGGAAAGAAATGAGGGGCATAGATGGAGTCCCTGAGAAATACGGACCAGATGATTGCCAATTTCATTGGCAACATCTAGTGGGTTTGCTATATCAACACCGGCAACCCGCAGAACAGGAGCCGGGTCAGGAGAATATTTACCACTCAGTTTTCGTACTTTTTTCCAGACTGCACTCATAGATGGAAGCAGAGGTGATGGTGGAGAACATAATCTCGCAAGCAAGTGCGTTTAGCGTCACGGATGGACACGGCGAGCGATCGCACGCTTCTGTTTAAAATCAAAGAGTCGCTCTGTGGTTTTCTATTGTGACCAGTACCCTGCCCCATGCAGCGCGTTTCAAACGTACTGCACGAGCACAAGCAGGAGACCCCAAGGCACAGCACCTTTCTGAGAATGCCTGCCCAAAGTTTGGGGTATAGAATGAGAAGCTGCGGTGAAAACGGAGGATGAGAAGAGATGTAAAAGCTCATCGATGGAGGACAAAGAAGGAACCTCTTTAAAAACAGTTAGGTGTGAGTAAAGGTTCCAATTTGCCCGATTAAATTGCCAGCGTGGGGTGCGAAGAGGTGGCGAATATGAAGGGGAAGTAAGAATGATTGGGAAATGATCACTGTCATGTAAGTCCGGGAGAACAGACCAAGTGAAGTCTAATGCGGCGGAGGAAGAGCAGATTGAGAGATCGATGCAAAAGAGAGTATGAGTCCGAGGATCAAAATGGGTGTGAGTACCTGTATTTAAAACATGGAGGGGGTGGGTGGCAAGAAAAGCCTCTAACTGAATTCCACGGGAATCACAGTGAGACCCCCCCCCAGAAGAAATGGTGGGCATTAAAATCACCAAGTAACAGAATCGGTGGCGGTAATGACGAAACAAGGAAGGCAAAATCCGGAATAGATAATGCCCGAGAAGGAGAGAGATATAAAGAACAGAGCGTATACCACCTATGTAAGTGGATACGGGCTGCTGTGTAGTGCAGCGAAGTAATGAAACAAATAGCTGATGGTACGGAATATCAGTGCGGAGAAGAAGGGCACTTTCATTAAAGGTCCCATCAGGAAAGGATCTGAAGAATACAATAAATTATAGCCTGAGATGTGAGAAATAACAGCAGAGTGTAATTTTGGTTCCTGTAAGCAAACACCAACAGGGGCAAACTGGGAGAGTAACATCTGAAGCTCACCCTGATTACCCCTGAGGCCGCGTATATTCCACTGTAAATAGGCCATGATTGGCAATGATAAAGATACTTGAAATCCGCAGGTAAGGGTTCCTATGGACTAGAAGGGTTAGAAAAGTCCACATGCGGAGGCAGTGGAAAATGTTCAAGCAGCGAAGGAACCGTGCGCTGTGAAGAAAGGAGTTGCGCAGATGGAGCAGAGGAGAGAGAAAGAGCGGAAGGTGGATCAGTGTCCATTGATGGTTTGGTCTCTGCAATATATTCAGAGATTGTTCAAGTGTTTCGGAATTCAGAGATGTCGTATGGGAGACAATATTGGGAATGGTATGGGGAGGATGAGTAAAGATTGGAACTGTATTGGACTGTACCAAGGTAGGGGGGGGCGAAAGGGTGGAGGGAACTGGAGAAGCGTGGCAGGGGACAGAAGAGGCAGGAACCTGGGAGGTGGCAGAAGAGGAAGAAACTTGGAGGGGAACAGGGGAGGAAGGTACATTACGAGGAGGAGGGTGAACCTCTGCACTTGTAACTGAGCCAGTGAGAGGGAAGAACTAGGGACAGAGACAGGGAGGGTAAAATGAGGAGGTGGAAGATGGGTAGGAGGTGTTACCGGACCTTTTTTTGACTTTTGAGAAGTAGAGGGACAATTGGGAGGAGGTGTCGTACGAGGTCTCGTCGATACTGAGGCTTGTGAGAGAGAACTCGAAGAAGCGAGATTAGACTGAGGCGTTGAAGTAGGGACGTCTGAGCCGAGGACAGCAAAAGGATTAGATACAGGAGTGATTATGGGAGAGGTAACCACAGAGGTGGGTGTAGAAGATGGGATACCAGAAGTGGGGGGACGTTTTGAAACACGGGAATAAGAAACACGTGGGAGTCTCCCTTGGAGGCGGAGATGAGAAACTGCCATGGCATAAGGGAGACCTTCTGTGTCTTTGAGGTAACGGATTTCACGCTCGTTTAAATAGACCTGACAACGGCGAGAGTACGAAGGGTGAGCCTCATGAGAGTTAAGGCAAGAGGGAGATCGATTGCAAGATGTATTAGAATGGTCATCGGCACCACAGACTGGGCATTCGGCGATAGATCTGCAATATTTCGCTGGATGGCCAAATCGCCAGCAATTTCTACACTGTTGTGGTGTAGGGATCACCTTTCGAACTTGTAACCTATGTCCTGCTATATAAACTGAGGATGGGAGTTCTCGGCTGTCAAAAGTTAAACGAGCCACATTGCTAGGGTATCGTCTCCGCCCACGGGCAGGAAGAAAGTAAGTGTCTACCTTGAGGATTGGGAGATCTTGGAGTTCCAGCTGTTCTAGAATGTCAGTGCCACATGTCTGGAAATTTTGTTGAACTATGGTATGGGGCAGAATGACGGTACCACTACAAGAATTGAGGGAATGATGTTTTTCAAGAGTGACAGGAACAGTATCGATATGGGAAAGACGAGAGAGCTCATGAGCCTGGGTAGCATTCTGTACGGTAATGATGCGCGTACCGCTCTTAAGAGCATGAAAAGAAATATCTTTACCAACATGGCGTAGGAGTGCCTTGCCAATACTATGGTCAGAAAGATAGGCAGTAGAGGAAGTTGGTCGTAAAGTGAAGAATTTAGTCCACTGTTCAGTCTGAAACTGAGCGTGGAAAGGTAGTGAAGGACGTGTCGATCGTTTCTGAGAAGAACGAGAAGGTGGAGAAGTATCATCAGCAGGTAATTGTCGTTGGCGTTTGGCTGGGACCAGAGTTGGTCCGACGTGGAATGGGTCGGCTATTTGAAAATTGCCGCACCGTAGAGGGAGAGGCCGGAAGCATAGTCAGAGGAGAGCGAAGGTCCGATAAATCGAAGGAGTCAGTCGAGGCCTCAGTACCTGAAGCGGGTGAGGAAACAGCACCGGCAATAGGTACAGAGGCATGAGGAATGTCTGAAGAGTGGTCCAAAGACGAGGCGGGGTCAGAACGGGGTGCGGTATCAAGAAGGGGCCTGGGGGTACCAGGTTCATGGACTAGGGCTGCCATGGTTAGGTTACTTCTTTCTTTTTGTTTTTAAGAAAAAAAAAGAAAGAAGAAAAGAAAATAAAATAAAAAAAAAAAAAAAAAAAGGGGGGACCGGGGGGAGGGATAGGTCCTAGGAGGAATGAAAGGGCCAGAAATCTCCCTCCGCGCCCAAGAGGACCTCAGCACCGCAAGTAGCGCAGATGCAGCATGGAACCCGTGCCATACCCTACCCATCATGCTAGTAAACTAACAATCTGGGATAGCAACATCACATCTGCCAAGCTACCTCGGTGGACAAAAGAGAGGGCGGCCGGATATCCGCCACAAAGCATACCTCCTTCGGCCACACCCCCGGAATCCGAAAGGTGGCTTCCAGAGATACACTCGTCGCCCGAAAGACACCCAAAGCTACTCCGGGATACCGGAGAGGGATCGGGACATCCCCCAGGCGATCCAGATTCCACGGCAAACTACGCCACCGCTAAGAACCTCAACGGAATGGGATGGACTCCGGTATCCTTTCCTCTACCTAGGAACTAGCGCGCCTGTGGGAGAAATCCCAAAGGACAAAAAGAGGAAGGGCAAAAGGGAGGGGTGGGGAGGGGGAGGAGGAAAGGAAAAAGGGGAGGATGGGGAGGATGGGATAGGGGAGGGGAGATTGGGGGGCAATTAGGTTCGGTCTGAGGAAGAAGACCGATAGGTCTAATTCCTCAGACCAAGAGCCTCTTCACCACGCCAAGGAGCCCCCCTTGAAGAGGATAAAACCTAGAGAGCGCTTCTGAAGGAAGGTTAAAAATTGATTAGTTTTATGAGCTAAAATACTGATGAAATGATTGCCTCTTCATCAAGTATGAATTATATAATGCATTAAATAAAGATCAATCAAATGCTCCTGGAGAGGATGGTATAACTTATGATAATGCTGTTAACACTGTATAATCTCAATAACATCGAGGGAAAACTCACAGGCCTAGGTGTGGCCGACAGCCTTCATGTGCAGTGTATAAGTACGTACATTGTTTTCTAATACAGTGTGATGGAAGGAAAGATTCTTTGTGATAATACAGTGGAACCTCGGCATACGACCAGCTCCCTACTCAAACAAAGCTCAGCACTCGACCAGAACTTCGCTATACACTATTTCATGTTTCTTCGCATTTTTTGGAGTCTTTTTGCATTATTTGTATAAATAAGTCACCATGGGGCCTACGATGATTTGTGATAACACCCAAGCAAACAGAAAATTGGTTGGGAAGAACTTGTTTGATACTCAAATGGAGCGCCCCTGAACAGCCTTCTGGAATTAATTAAGGTCATATACCATGGGTCCACTGTATTTTGCATAATCACAGTGAAAATATAGTACAGGTCCACCCTCACAAATCCAGAATCATTGGACCTGTAGTGTACCGGATTACTGAGTTTGCCAGATTACAGAGTGGTTAGGTTAGAATACACTTAATAAAATTAACCAACTTGACTTACACAAGAAAGTTCATTGAACGTCAGCAAAAATCGAAAATTTCCACTACTTTGAGCTCAGTTTCAAGGTACTTTTCATCATGAAACCAATCAAAATCATATCTATTTCTGTAATATACCTTCCATTCTATGAAATGAGACCAAAAAAACGAGAATACAACCAAAAAAACCATATGAAAACATACCGCAAAGAGGCGGCTAATGGCTGAGAAATGAACTCCCTTATTTATTGTCCTTTTTTTTTTTTTTTGGTGTACGTTGAGAAGCATCTTTCTGTCATACATTGTCCAAGTTTCAATAAGATAGCCCAACAAACAACTAAGAAAAAAATATTACCAAAAATCATATATGGCAAGCAAAAACCAGGTACTGGAAAAAAGTCGCGTTGTCTGACCTTTTTGGGTTATCCTCGGTTCTCTACACATATGCTGCTACGTATGATAATCTATGTAACTGTATTTGTGAACACCTGAATAAACTTACTTATTTACTTACTTCTATTCTGTCGACTGAGTACAAGAAACTGCCTATTCACCTATTTTAACAACCCAATCAAGTGGTAAGAAATTGGCAATTTGGCCCATTTCACACAAATTTCAACAGATGCCAATTTCAAAATATGGTCCAGAATAAACAATGCAGACATTCCTGGCACTAAAATAACATTTTCTCTGTTTATTAGTCACAGCTCCAGGCCCCTCTTATAGTACTCTTGCTTACCATTTGGAATTTTTATTCACACAAAAAATAGACGATTTACTGTTATGCAGACTACTGCATTATTGTAATAATTGTATAAATAATGTCAACCTATTCTTGACTGTGTATTGGAATTTAGACTGGCAAGAGCACAGGTCATTTGTTTACTACTGAACATCGCTAAAGAATCGAACATTTCTGCTACTTTGAACGCAATTTCAAGGTACTTTTCATCATGAAAGCAATGAAAATCATATCAATTTCTGTAATATATATTTCATTCTATCAAAGGAGACCAAACAAAAAGAGAATACAGCCATTAAAACTATACGAAATTATACCGCTATGGGGCTGCTAATGGCTGAGAAGTGAACTCCATTATTTATGGTCTGATTTCTTTCCTTTTTGGTGTACGTTAAGAAGCATCTTTCCATCATACATTGCCCAAGTTTCATTAAGATAGTCCAACAAACAACTGAGAGAAAAAATAATTTAATAATAATATCTTCATTTACTACATGTACATGGTGTACAGGCCTAGCTGACATCAATGACATACTACTAGTATATAGAAAGCCCCCTGTTATGCTAAGCATTTCATGCAAATTAGGTCAGTGTCCCAGGATAAGACCCACACTAGTCCACTAACACCCAGGTACCCATTTACTGATGGGTGAACATAGACAACAGGTGTAAAGAAACGTGCCCAATGTTTCTACCCTGGCTGAGAATCAAATATTTACCAAAAATCATGTATGGCTAGCCCAAGCCAGGTACTTTCTCTGACATTTTGGGTTATCCTAGGTTCTCTACACACATGCTGCTATGTGTGATAATCTATGTAGAGAAAAAAGTTTTTTTGTTTCAGTTTTATGGTGCAGTATGAGTGTATATAACAGTTAGCCCTATGATATACTCTGTTTTCTCTAATACAAGCCCTCAAGACAGGGCTAGAAGAATGGTACTTGTATCCCATATCCTCTTCATACTTCCACCGAACTGCTTGGTATTATGTCAAATATTATTAATTCTGGAGTATTTAACATGTTTTTATGTTATTTATATTGTTTATTATGTCATATTAGATCAATTGTGACAGGCAAATAAGCAATAGTGTTGATATTAGCATAATAATAAAGCATATTTCCCTGCCTCATGAGACTGAGCTCATGGCAGCCGACAGTGGCTTCGTAGCCACCTTATCTTTAATGGACAATGTACTGTGTAGGTGCTTTACATAACGAGAAGCATTTCTTTTATTCGTTGGAACCATGGCTAGGGCTAAAAATAAGCAGGTTATAACAATAAATGGAGAAAATAAACTGGAATGACTTATGCAGCAAGTAGCGCCATCAAACAGTACCAGCAGGTTGGTGTGGCGACCATGGAAATTTGAAATTATGCTAACCGAAATTAATGCCGAATAACTGATGGATCTGGATGTCTGATTGCCGGGTTTGTGATGGTGGACCTGTATATATTATAACCATAGTGATAACAGTATATTGTGATAACAGAGTGTATGGTTTTAGTTTAATATCTTTATTATGCACCCCATACCCATCCTATGGGCAGTATTCAAAAGATTACAGAGGTACATAATGGGTCCAGGGACTGGGCCTCAAAGTTTTGAGAGCTGAGCAAGTTACAAAGGTAATGAACTCACAATTTACAAAGGTAATGAACTCACAATTTACAAAGGTAATGAACTCACAATTTACAAAGGTAATATGGTATAGCAGAAATACAAGAGAGAAAGTGAAGTACAGTGATAGGCTTAAACCTAGCCTCAACTATCAACCACAAGAGTAAACAAATGGGATTACCAGCAGTCTTAAGTACACC
>NC_069476.1:2560295-2727795 GCF_026875155.1 Cherax quadricarinatus | reverse complement strand
AAGATTTTGCCTCGCATACTGCTAAAAAACCCACTCAACGCTGTTCGTCCGAGACGCGTCTAATGTGCGGCCTGAGCCAGCCTCACATGTTCCGCCGGTGCCATTGTTTACAAGCCAAGCCTCCACGGTAACATCCAAGCATACAATCATAACATTTCGCATTATTACAGTGTTTTTGGTGATTTTATCTGCAAAATAAATGACCATGGGCCCCAAGAAAACTTCTAGTGCCAACCCTGTGGTAAAAAGGGTGAGAAATATTATCGAAATACTGTGGTACCATGGTCAACTGCTGATGCTGCTGCTGCTGTAGCACCGTCCGCTGCTGCTGCTGCTGTAGCACCATCAGCTGCTGCTGCTGCTGTAGCACCGTCAGCTGCTGCTGCTGCTGCTGAACCACCGTCAGCTGCTGCTGCTGCTGCTGTTGTAGTACCGTCTGCTGCTGCTGCTGTGGGTTACCGTCTGCTGCTGCTGTAGCATCGTCTGCTGCTGCTTTTAGCACGTCTGCTCCCTGTTTGTAGCACTGTCAGCTGCTGCTGCTGCTGCTGCACTGTCAGCTGCTGCTGCTGCTGTAGCAACCGTCAGCAGCTGCTGCTGCTGTAGCACCATCAGCAGCTGCTGCTGCTGTACCACCATCAGCTGCTGCTGCTTGCTGCTGTTGTAGTACCGTCTGTGCCTGCTGCTGCGGGTAGTACCATCTGCTGCTGCTTGTAGCATCGTCTGCTGCTGCTGTAGCATCGTCTGCTGCTGCTGTAGCACTGTCAGCTGCTGGTGCTGCTGTAGCACTGCCCGCTGCTGCGCTGTTACCACCATCAGTGCTGCTGCTGCTGCTGCTGCTGTAGTAACCGTTGCTGCTGCTGCGCTTGTAGTACTGTCTGCTGCTTGCTGCTGCTGCTGTAGTCCCATCTGCTGCGCTGTGCGTAGTACCGTTGCTGCTGTTTGCTGCTGTAGTACCGTCTGCTGCTGCTCTAGCATCGTCTGCTGCTGCTGTAGCACTGTCAGCTGCTGCTGCTGCTGCTGTAGCACTGTCAGCTGCTGCTGCTGCTGCTGTAGTACTGTCAGCTCCCTGTGCTGCTGCTGCTGTAGCACCGTCGTTGGTGTGGCTTATTTAGAATCCCAAAGAAACAATTAACCCAGGGGGTTTTAGCCACCCAGGAATTAACCCAAAAAAGTGTGTCATCGAAGACTGTCTAACTTATTTCTATTGGGGTCCTTAATCTTGTCTCCCAGGATGAAACCCACACCAGCGACTAACACCCAGGTGAACAGGGAAAAAACGCCTGGAACTAGTGCTCATATTGGTGTTTTAAAGCCAGCAAGGTTGGTTTGAGAAGATTTAAGAATCGCTGTTGTTTGGATCAGTCAGCGTTGTGGATCAGTCAGCTGTTGCTGGATCAGTCAGCTGTTGCTGGACCAGTCAGCTGTTGCTGGTTTCAGTCAGCTGTTGCTGGACCGTCAGCTGTTGCTGGATCAGCAGCTGTTGTGGGACCAGTCAGCTGTTGTTTGGACCAGTCAGCTGATGCTGGATCAGTCAGCTGCTGCTGCACCCCACGGTCAGCTGCTGTTGCACCATCAGCTGTTTCTGAATATGACTCGTCCTAAAACCTGTCCATCCAGCCTGAGCGCCTGCCTTGCCGTCATTGTTTACAAGCCAGGGTGGCTGGTTGCATGCATACATTCGATACATTTTGTATTATTCCATTATTTATAGTGCTTGTAACTGCTAAAATAAGCCACCATGGGCCCAAAAAAAGCTTCTAGTGCCAACCCTGTGGGAAAAAGGGTGATAAATACTATCGTACCACAGTCAGCTGCTGCTGCCCACAGCTACTGCTGCACCACAGCTGCAGCTGCACCACGGTCAGCTGATAAAAATTTGGGCCAGTCAGCTGTTGCTGCACCACAGCTGCTGTGCTGCACCACAGTGCAGCTGCACCATGGTCAGCTGTTGCTGCACCCAGCTGCTGCTGCACCATGGTCAGCTGCACCACAGCTGTTGTTGTTGCTGCACCACCATCAGCTGTATTACTCGAAGATGTGGGAGAGAGTGTTGTTGGTGTGGCTTAACGTGAAACAAATTACCGAGAAACAATTAACCCCAGAGGGTTAGGCCACCCAGGATAACCCAAGAAAGTCAGTGCATCATCGAGGACTCTCTAACTTATTTCCATTGGGGTCCTTAATCTTATCTCCAGGATGCAACCCACACCAGTCGACTAACACCCAGGTGAACAGGGAAAAATGCCTGGAACTAGTGCTCATATTGGTGAATTTAAAGCCAGCAAAGGTTGGTTTGAGAGATTTAAGAATCGTAGTGACATAAAACAGTGTGATAAGGCCTGTTCTGGAAGAAAATGCCAAACAGGACCTACAGTACTCAGGAGGAAAAGGCACTCCCAGGACACAGTGTCTCATCAGTCACTGCTGCATCTTCAATAAAGGTGTCATTTATTCTTCATTTAGTAGAGTGGTACATGCACAATATATATTGTGCATGTACTACTCTACTATTGTGCATGTATCCTTCTCTTTGTGTGTAGGAAAATGTATATTTCATGTGGTAAAAAAAATTTTTTCATACTTTTGGGTGTCTTGCACGGATTAATTTGATATCCATTATTTCTTATGGGGAAAATTCATTCTCATAACAATAATTTTCTCATAACAATGAGCTCTCATTAACGGATTAATATCGTTATGCGGGGGTCCACTGTACGTTTGGACCGTTTATGAGTTAATAAGTTCTAAAATATAAATATTATGGTTTATTTAAAGTGTCTTTCCATGTTCTGAAATTGGAAGATTAGGTAATGACAATAATGGGAGGATGATCTTTTTGGTCATATTTCTCATATTATTATTATAATCAGAAAGAAGCGCTGAGCCTACAAGAGTCATACCACACAGTTCTCGTAGTTATGCATTAACCTTCATTTATCATTACTGTGTTTTATATGACTTCATATTAATTTAGTTATTTTTTCTTTTAAGTTTTTATTATGAGAATTTTTAAAGTGTAACAGTAAAACACAGCATTTTATGCTTTGTATCTGCCACTTGAATATTTGCAATATAAATTTTTTTCACAAACATTAAGGCAAAATTTTTGTTGATAGTCTTCTGGTACTGAAAATGCTGAAGAGAGAATTACGGTGCTAATCACGATTAGTTAGTGGCTTCAAGGATAACACTAAGAAGTAGACCCAGGCTTATCTGAAGAGGGTGGAAGAGAGAAGGGAGGTAAAGGTACACCTGGTGTGAGGTATAGGGATGGGTATCTGCTGTTTACCTGGAGTTTACCTGGAGAGAGTTCCGGGAGTCAACACCCCCGCGGCCCGGTCTGTGACCAGGCCTCCTGGAAGGGGATGGGGAAGGTACACCTGGTGAAAGGTATAGAGATGGGTGTCTACTGGGGAAGGGGATGAGGAAGGTATACCTGGTGTAATGTATAGGGTCGGGTGTCTGCTGGGGGAGGGGATAGGGAAGGTACACTTGGTGTAAGATATAGGGATGGGTGTCTACTGGGGAAGGGGATGAGGAAGGTACACCTGGTGTAATGTGTATGGTTGGGTATCTACTGGGGAAGGGGATGAGGAAGGTACACCTGGTGTAATGTATAAGGTTGGGTGTCTACTGGGGGAGGGGATGGAGAAGGGTTTGTCATCCCTTGTCCTGGATTAGAAAAATAATATTGATGGCAAGCTTTGAGCTTGCTTATCCCTCTTGCCTCTCAGGAAAATAGGGTCTTGAAAAAGTGATGCAGCCAGTGACACAGGCAGGATTTCAGCCTAGGGGGTTTAAAATGGAACTTCAATCTGGGAGGGTCTTAAAAACTATAAGATACTGAAAATAAAAGTTTTTTAAAAGCATGTTTTTTAACATGTGAAATTACTAAACTGTCACTCTTTAGTGGTCATTTATTAATACAGTGGACCCCTGGTATTCGATGTTAATCCATTCCTGAGAGCTCATCGAATACCGAAAATATCGAAAACCAAATTAATTTTCCCCATTTTTGGGTGCAAGACACCCAAAAGTATGAAAAAAAAAATTTTACCACATGAAATGTTAAGTTTAATGCAATAGAATAATTACAATAACAACAATACAATAGAATAATAACAATAGAATAATTGACACTTACCTTTAATGAAGATCTGGTGATGATTGATGGGATGGGAGGAGAGGAGAGTGTCGAAGTTGTTACTGTTTAGAAGGGGAATCCCCTTCCATTAGGACTTGAGGTAGCAAGTCCTTTTCCAGGATTACTTCCCTTCTTCTTTTAATGCCACTAGGACCAGCTTGAGAGTCACTGGACCTCTGTCGCACAGCAAATCTGTCCATAGAGCTCTGTACCTCCTGTTCCTTTACGATTTGTCTAAAATGGGCCACAACATTGTCATTGTAATAGTCACCAGCACGGCTTGCAATAGCTGTGTTAGGGTGATTTTTATCCATAAAGGTTTGCAGTTCAACCCACTTTGCACACATTTCCTTAATCTTTGAAGTAGGCACAATGGATTCCACAACTGGCATAGGCTTCTCAGGGTTAGCCTCAAACCCTTCAAAATCTTTCTTAATTTCCATACTAATTCTCACCCTTTTTACCACAGGGTTGGCACTAGAAGCTTTCTTGGGGCCCATGGTGACTTATTTTGCAGAAACAAGCACCAAAAACAGTGATATGGAATGTACCGAATGTATTCTTAGATGTGTGCACACTGCCTGGCTTGTAAACACTGGCACACACGGGGTAGTTCAGGCCACACGTGGACACGTCTCGTACGAATCGCATCGAATACCGGGCTTTCGATTGGATACCGAGGCGAAATTTTTGTGTTAAAATGCATCGAATACCGGGGGTCCACTGTATAGTGAAAATTAGCATTAATTTGAAAAACAATAAGTTTTGCATCTAAGGACTTTCTACTTCCTTTAGCCATGGGCTTCAAGATAGCTGAGTGTCAAAGAATTTATTTTGTCAACAAGATCTCCAACCTCACTTCACCAATTTTTTTTGTGTAGATTCTTAGAGGACATTTTATTTCACTCCTGGGGTTTAACGCTTTCTTTGATTATAATAATAATTTCACTCCTGGTCAGACACTGCAGACCCTAGAGATCATCATTGGTTGTGCACTACACAGCATATCAAGAAAGATGTTAAACCGTATTTGGTATCACATCTTGTGAACACCTGTGTGAACTTTGTAATGGCCATCATACTCAGAATTAAATTTACTTATAAATGTGATTTCTCCAAGGGTTGCATCACTTCTGAAGATCCTGTAGAACCATATACATGGGTGAGACAGATATTACTATAGAATACTGAATTATGCATAGATGAAACTGCTTGAAGGACCCAATCGTCTTTCTGGTGCAAAATCTATTATATGCAATATTGTAATTAATATTATAATCGTAACCCAAGCGCTAAACCTGTAAGGGTCATACAGCACTGCAGGGTAAGGTGCTAAAAGGTATAATATGCCTGATCAGAGCTCAGTGAGGGTGAAGAGTATAACAGAGGTAGAGTTAGTAAGGGCAGTGAGGAGTGCTAAAGGAAGTATAATCAAAGTTGGTGTAATAAAGCTGTTGCTGACAAAAAATCATAGAGGGAGTTTGTGTCAAAGGTGGGGATGCTGCCCTTGTGAATCTAGAAGTAGGAGACTTTGGAGTGACAGGAGTGTGTGACATTGGAGGATCTTGAATTGTCCTTAAAGGTTTGATAGTAGGAATTACATGTCTCAAGAAGAAAACATAAGAACATGAGAAAGAAGGAACACTGCAACAGGCCTACTGACCCATGCGGAGCAGGTCCATGTCCCCCCCCCTGGGTTAACCCAATGACCCCCCCCCCCAGATTAGCCCAATGACCCACCCAGTCTGGTCACCTCAACTCAAGGAAGGAGCACGACACCAGACCCAGCAGCACAAGCTAGTCAGGTCCAACTCACACCCACCCACACCCACTCATGTATTTATCTAACCTATTTTTAAAACTACACAACGTTTTAGCCTGAATAACTGTACTCGGGAGTTTATTCCACTCATCCACAACTCTATTACCAAACCAGTGCTTTCTTATATCCTTCCTGAATCTGAATTTTTCCAACTTGAAACCATTGTTGTGAGTCCTGTCTTGGCTGGAAATTTTCAGCACGCTATTTACATCCCCTTTATTTATTCCTGTTTTCCATTTATACACCTCAATCATATCCCCCCTAATTCTACGCCTTTCGAGAGCGTGCAGATTCAGGACCCTCAGTCTATCCTCATAGGGAAGATTTCTGATACATGGGATCATCTTTGTCATCCTCCTTTGTACGTTTTCCAGAGCATTTATATCCATTGTAGGTAGTAGGTTGGTAGACAGCAACCACCCAGGGAAGTACTACCGTCCTGCCAGATGACTGTGAAACAAAAACCTGTAACTGTTTTGCATGATGGTAGGATTGCTGGTTTTCTTTTTCTGTCTCATAAACACGCTAGATAACAGGGATATCTTGCTACTCCTACTTACACTTTGGTCACACTTCACAGACACGCACATGCATATATATATATACATCTAGGTTTTTCTCCTTATTCTAAATAGCTCTTGTTCTTGTTTATTTCTTCTATTGTCCATGGGGAAGTGGAAAAGAATCTTTCCTCCGTAAGCCATGCGTGTCGTATGAGGCGACAAAAATGCCGGGAGCAATGGGCTAGTAACCCCTTCTCCTGTATACATTTACTAAAAAAGAGAAGAAGAAAAACTTTATAAAACTGGGTTGTTTAAATGTGCGTGGATGTAGTGCGGATGACAAGAAACAGATGATTGCTGATGTTATGAATGAAAAGAAGTTGGATGTCCTGGCTCTAAGCGAAACAAAGCTGAAGGGGGTAGGAGAGTTTCAGTGGGGGGAAATAAATGGGATTAAATCTGGAGTATCTGAGAGAGTTAGAGCAAAGGAAGGGGTAGCAGTAATGTTAAATGATCAGTTATGGAAGGAGAAAAGAGAATATGAATGTGTAAATTCGAGAATTATGTGGATTAAAGTAAAGGTTGGATGCGAGAAGTGGGTCATAATAAGCGTGTATGCACCTGGAGAAGAGAGGAATGCAGAGGAGAGAGAGAGATTTTGGGAGATGTTAAGTGAATGTATAGGAGCCTTTGAACCAAGTGAGAGAGTAATTGTGGTAGGGGACCTGAATGCTAAAGTAGGAGAAACTTTTAGAGAGGGTGTGGTAGGTAAGTTTGGGGTGCCAGGTGTAAATGATAATGGGAGCCCTTTGATTGAACTTTGTATAGAAAGGGGTTTAGTTATAGGTAATACATATTTTAAGAAAAAGAGGATAAATAAGTATACACGATATGATGTAGGGCGAAATGACAGTAGTTTGTTGGATTATGTATTAGTAGATAAAAGACTGTTGAGTAGACTTCAGGATGTACATGTTTATAGAGGGGCCACAGATATATCAGATCACTTTCTAGTTGTAGCTACACTGAGAGTAAAAGGTAGATGGGATACAAGGAGAATAGAAGCATCAGGGAAGAGAGAGGTGAAGGTTTATAAACTAAAAGAGGAGGCAGTTAGGGTAAGATATAAACAGCTATTGGAGGATAGATGGGCTAATGAGAGCATAGGCAATGGGGTCGAAGAGGAATGGGGTAGGTTTAAAAATGTAGTGTTAGAGTGTTCAGCAGAAGTTTGTGGTTACAGGAAAGTGGGTGCAGGAGGGAAGAGGAGCGATTGGTGGAATGATGATGTAAAGAGAGTAGTAAGGGAGAAAAAGTTAGCATATGAGAAGTTTTTACAAAGTAGAAGTGATGCAAGGAGGGAAGAGTATATGGAGAAAAAGAGAGAGGTTAAGAGAGTGGTGAAGCAATGTAAAAAGAGAGCAAATGAGAGAGTGGGTGAGCTGTTATCAACAAATTTTGTTGAAAATAAGAAAAAGTTTTGGAGTGAGATTAACAAGTTAAGGAAGCCTAGAGAACAAATGGATTTGTCAGTTAAAAATAGGAGAGGAGAGTTATTAAATGGAGAGTTAGAGGTATTGGGAAGATGGAGGGAATATTTTGAGGAATTGTTAAATGTTGATGAAGATAGGGAAGCTGTGATTTCGTGTATAGGGCAAGGAGGAATAACATCTTGTAGGAGTGAGGAAGAGCCAGTTGTGAGTGTGGGGGAAGTTCGTGAGGCAGTAGGTAAAATGAAAGGGGGTAAGGCAGCCGGGATTGATGGGATAAAGATAGAAATGTTAAAAGCAGGTGGGGATATAGTTTTGGAGTGGTTGGTGCAATTATTTAATAAATGTATGGAAGAGGGTAAGGTACCTAGGGATTGGCAGAGAGCGTGCATAGTTCCTTTGTATAAAGGCAAAGGGGATAAAAGAGAGTGCAAAAATTATAGGGGGATAAGTCTGTTGAGTGTACCTGGTAAAGTGTATGGTAGAGTTATAATTGAAAGAATTAAGAGTAAGACGGAGAATAGGATAGCAGATGAACAAGGAGGCTTTAGGAAAGGTAGGGGGTGTGTGGACCAGGTGTTTACAGTGAAACATATAAGTGAACAGTATTTAGATAAGGCTAAAGAGGTCTTTGTGGCATTTATGGATTTGGAAAAGGCGTATGACAGGGTGGATAGGGGGGCAATGTGGCAGATGTTGCAAGTGTATGGTGTAGGAGGTAGGTTACTGAAAGCAGTGAAGAGTTTTTACGAGGATAGTGAGGCTCAAGTTAGAGTATGTAGAAAAGAGGGAAATTTTTTTCCCAGTAAAAGTAGGCCTTAGACAAGGATGTGTGATGTCACCGTGGTTGTTTAATATATTTATAGATGGGGTTGTAAGAGAAGTAAATGCGAGGGTCTTGGCAAGAGGCGTGGAGTTAAAAGATAAAGAATCACACACAGGGTGGGAGTTGTCACAGCTGCTCTTTGCTGATGACACTGTGCTCTTGGGAGATTCTGAAGAGAAGCTGCAGAGATTGGTGGATGAATTTGGTAGGGTGTGCAAAAGAAGAAAATTAAAGGTGAATACAGGAAAGAGTAAGGTTATGAGGATAACAAAAAGATTAGGTGATGAAAGATTGAATATCAGATTGGAGGGAGAGAGTATGGAGGAGGTGAACGTATTCAGATATTTGGGAGTGGACGTGTCAGCGGATGGGTCTATGAAAGATGAGGTGAATCATAGAATTGATGAGGGAAAAAGAGTGAGTGGTGCACTTAGGAGTCTGTGGAGACAGAGAACTTTGTCCTTGGAGGCAAAGAGGGGAATGTATGAAAGTATAGTTTTACCAACGCTCTTATATGGGTGTGAAGCATGGGTGATGAATGTTGCAGCGAGGAGAAGGCTGGAGGCAGTGGAGATGTCATGTCTGAGGGCAATGTGTGGTGTGAATATAATGCAGAGAATTCGTAGTTTGGAAGTTAGGAGGAGGTGCGGGATTACCAAAACTGTTGTCCAGAGGGCTGAGGAAGGGTTGTTGAGGTGGTTCGGACATGTAGAGAGAATGGAGCGAAACAGAATGACTTCAAGAGTGTATCAGTCTGTAGTGGAAGGAAGGTGGGGTAGGGGTCGGCCTAGAAAGGGTTGGAGGGAGGGGGTAAAGGAGGTTTTGTGTGCGAGGGGCTTGGACTTCCAGCAGGCATGCGTGAGCGTGTTTGATAGGAGTGAATGGAGACAAATGGTTTTTAATACTTGACGTGCTGTTGGAGTGTGAGCAAAGTAACATTTATGAAGGGATTCAGGGAAACCGGCAGGCCGGACTTGAGTCCTGGAGATGGGAAGTACAGTGCCTGCACTCTGAAGGAGGGGTGTTAATGTTGCAGTTTAAAAACTGTAGTGTAAAGCACCCTTCTGGCAAGACAGTGATGGAGTGAATGATGGTGAAAGTTTTTCTTTTTCGGGCCACCCTGCCTTGGTGGGAATCGGCCAGTGTGATAATAAAAAAAAATAAATAAAAATATTATATCCATTCTGTAATACAGTGACCAGAACTGAGCAGCATAGTCTAAATGAGGCCTAACCAAGGATATATAGAGTTGAAGAACAACCTGAGGACTTCTATTATTTATACTTCTAGATATGAAGCCAAGAATTCTGTTAGCTTTATTGCAAACACTAATGCACTGTTGTCTTGGTTTTAGATTACTGCTAACCAGAACTCCTAAATCCTTTTTGCAAGCAGTAGTATTAAGATCTACATTATTTAGTTTATATGTGGCATGGTTATTTACCTGTCCAACATTTAGAACTTTGCATTTGTCAATATTAAACTGCATCTGCCACTTCTCCGGCCATTGCATCAGTCTATTCAAATCATCCTGGAGTGCTCTAGTGTCCTCATTAGAATGAATTGGATGGCCTATTTTGGTGTCATCAGCAAAATTGCTTATGTCGCTATTTATTCCCTCATCTATGTCGTTTATGTAAATTGTGAACAACAACGGGCCCAACACTGACCCGTGAGGAACACCGCTTGCAGTGTTTTATTGAATAAATAGTTTAGGTGTAGACTTTTAAATGTTTATACTTCTTGAGGAGTGACTGATAAGTCTGATCATTATTTAGTGACACAGTAGGTAGGGTAAGACGAAGATGAAGTACAAGAAGAACTATGTCACTATAAAAGAGAAGCCAAAGTGAATGAATTAAAAAAGGAGGTAGTGAATGATATGAGGACTAATGGAAGGAACAGTGTGTCAAGTGAAAGTGGTGAGGAGAATTGTCAGAGATACAGTATTTAAGAGTGTATACAAGTGTGTGTAGCAAAGGTTTCTGGTATCAAGATGATGGTTGCAGAAGGCTACCATCAATAAGGGAGAAAAAGTTAAAAACTGAAAGTTTTTCACAGTTTTAAGAATGGTATAAGGATAATGAAGAAAATGAAAAAGAAGAGAGAAGTTATGAGAGTTAAGGAGTGCAAGAGAAGCAAAAATAAATATGACAGTGACTATCAGCATATTTTGTTTAGAATATGAGTTCTGGAGAAAGATAACTTGTGGGAAAAACCCAGGCAGCAAATGGCCTTGTTAATATGAGTAAAATTAGTGATATGATAAATAAGGAGAGAGATGCATTAGAGAAATAGAGGTAATAATTTGAATGATGAGTGAAGGCAAAATAGAGGTGAAGATTACATGCATGGGGCAGGGAAGATTGATGCTCTATTATATTTACAAAACACTAGAAACTTGTGGTCATTCAGCACTTTGAACATATTCAGTTTCTAATATATAACAAATTTACACTCAGTACCGACTTGCTACTGTTGTGATCAGTTCATTCTCACAGTACAGCCTCTCCTCGCTTAGCGACGTACTCGTTTACTGATAACTCGGACTTACAAAGGGCTCTCTGACCAGGATGCATACCTAAATAATGTACATTAGAGCTGATTTCCTCTATTCTGTTTGTTACAATATACAATACACTACTGTATAAACATTTAAAAATCTACCAGAAATGTTATAAATGGTGCAAAGGTGACATTAAAATATCAAAGATGGTTGACACAAACCCACTACCATTATAGTATGCTCCTCACTTAACGACGAATTCGTTTACCAACAAGGTCTTAGGAATGGATCTCTGTTGTTAAGTGAGGAGAAGCTGTATATAAATCATAATCACAACACATCGGCTGGTTCCCACCAAGGCAGGGTGGCCTGAAAAAGAAAAACTTTCATCATCATTCACTCCATCAGTCTTGCCAGAAGGGTGCTTTACACTACAGTTTATAAAACTGCAACATTAACACCCCTCCTTCAGAGTGCAGGCACTGTACTTCCCATCTCCAGGACTCAAGTCTGGCCTGACAGTTTCCCTGAATCCCTTCATAAATGTTACTTTGCTCACACTCCAACAGCATGTCAAGTATTCATTTAATGTAAGATCACAACAGTAGCAAGTCGGTACTGAGTGTAAATTTGTTATATATTAGAAACTGAATATGTTCAAAGTACTGAATGTTTTTCACTGATTTCATCATTGCTTAGTTAATCTTAAGTTAATTTTAAGCCAGCCCGTAATGCTATGCATAGTATAAGTGGCTTTGGCATGCTGCTCTTATCTGTATTTTTTTTGTACCTCTGTAAGTGTGCTCAAATTATAAATAAATAAATAAATAAATAAATAAAATAAAAGAACAGAAGGGAACTAAGAATTTGCAGAGAGCATGTAAAGTTCCTTAGTATAAGTGGAAAATGTGTGAGATTAAGACTTGTACAGTAATAAGTACAAAGTGCACAGTGTGTGTGGCAGGATGATCAAAAAAAAGTGAATGAGAAAAAAAGTTTGACTGCAAATGAACAAGGGAAAATTAGGAATAGAAGGTGATGTGTGAATCAAGTGTTTGTATTGAAGCATATAAGTGAGGTGTGACAGTACTTGTATCAGGTAAAGAAGCTGCTTCTTTGTCCTATATAGAATATCTCTTGATAAGAGGAATACTACTTTCTATAATCACATGAAAGGCAGATTTCTTATTAGCAAACTTAATTACCTGTTTTGTCTCGCAAGATGAATTTTTATACCAATTCTCAGCTGGTACACTTTAAAGTTGCAGCAGCTTATGTGACATCAGGCATTTCAAGTCTTAATTATTTTCATTGGTAACTGATGTGGAATACCACATTTATGATGTCATGTCCATATGATATCACCTATTTTTACTTAATTCTCTCTGAGGATAACATAGGTTCTTCAACTCAGGAACATGGTTTCAAATCTATGGACCTTCTCAAGCTTTCTTAGATGTTCAAGATGTGCTTTTCAATCTGACACTATATCCCAGTGTTAGCAAGTGGTGTATGTAAAAAAAAAAAAAAAATCCTCGTTAAGATTTCTGATGGCTGTTCTTAAATATTTGCTAATTTTGCATATACAGTACATACTGTTGGTATCATCATGCTTTGTAAGCTTGCTGCAGTGGGGGTTGATTTTATGTCCACTCTAAGGTATTAGTCAAAGATTTTGCAGTGCATGTCAAACCTGACATGTTCCTTGAAATAAATGTCAGTAGAAAAATATCAGTCACTTACCCAAGGCTGTCAAATATAAATGTAAGAACATAAGAATGGAGGAACACTGCAGCAGACCTACTGGCCCATACTTGGCAGGTCCTCCTCAAATCCAACCCCTTTCCTCCCCCCACTCAAACCTTTGTCAAACCTATTATCAAAGCCAGCCAAAGTGTAAACTTTAATAACCCTACCAACACATGCTCTGCAAGTCCTGTGCTAATCCAACTGTCTTGTGCATCTACCGAGCCTCTTTTGAAAGCTACCTAACGTGTTAGCTTCATTGATCCTACTTGACAGTTTGTTCCACTCTTGATCCACTCCAATGTCAATGTGATCCAGTTAATGGTCCCAGTTAGACTGAAATGTCATAAGTTTCATTCTCCTATGTGCTGGTTATTTGTGTACTGATCCAGTCATGGTATTGCACCTTCATATTTCTTAGGTTTTTCTTGGTTGCATAAACTCACTGATGTATGAGCAAGTGCTCTTTCAGAATGATATACAGTACATATATAAGGTCAGTCCTTGAATATAAAGCCCCACTTTGAAACCTTCACCTAGCCAGGTATATAAACAAGATTGAGAGTTGAATTTTGCCAACGAATTTGTAACCAAACTGAGGTGTGTTATGAGGAAGGCCCATGTGTACTAGATCTCACTGGAAAAAATTATGACAAAAATATACAGGGTAGACAAGAACAGTCAGCAGCCAATTCTCACACCATGATGAGGGTACATATTTTTGCCAGACATGTTGCACCTATTTTTTCATTTGCTTATTTGTGATATAAGCGACTATTGGCAGAAAGGTGGGCTAGTGCAAAGATGAGTAGTGGGGGGGTTGAAGAGGGTTGGAATAGTTTTAAAAATGCAGTATTAGAATGTGGGGCAGAAGTTTGTGGTTATAGGAGGGTGGGGGCAGGAGGAAAGAGGAGTGATTGGTGGAATGATGAAGTAAAGGGTGTGATAAAAGAGAAAAAGGTAGCTTATGAGAGGTTTTTACAAAGCAGAAGTGTTATAAGAAGAGCAGAGTATATGGAGAGTAAAAGAAAGGTAAAGAGAGTGGTGAGAGAGTGCAAAAGGAGAGCAGATGATAGAGTGGGAGAGGCACTGTCAAGAAATTTTAATGAAAATAAGAAAAAATTTTGGAGTGAGTTAAACAAGTTAAGAAAGCCTAGGGAAAATATGGATTTGTCAGTTAAAAACAGAGTAGGGGAGTTAGTAGATGGGGAGATGGAGGTATTGGGTAGATGGCGAGAATATTTTGAGGAACTTTTAAATGTTAAGGAAGAAACAGAGGCAGTAATTTCATGCACTGGTCAGGGAGGTATACCATCTTTTAGGAGTGAAGAAGAGCAGAATGTAAGTGTGGGGGAGGTACGTGAGGCATTACGTAAAATGAAAGGGGGTAAAGCAGCTGGAACTGATGGGATCATGACAGAAATGTTAAAAGCAGGGGGGGATATAGTGTTGGAGTGGTTGGTACTTTTGTTTAATAAATGTATGAAAGAGGGGAAGGTACCTAGGGATTGGCAGAGAGCATGTATAGTCCCTTTATATAAAGGGAAAGGGGACAAAAGAGACTGTAAAAATTATAGAGGAATAAGCTTACTGAGTATACCAGGAAAAGTGTACGGTAGGGTTATAATTGAAAGAATTAGAGGTAAGACAGAATGTAGGATTGCGGATGAGCAAGGAGGTTTTAGAGTGGGTAGGGGATGTGTAGATCAGGTGTTTACATTGAAGCATATATGTGAACAGTATTTAGATAAAGATAGGGAAGTTTTTATTGCATTTATGGATTTAGAAAAGGCATATGATAGAGTGGATAGAGGAGCAATGTGGCAGATGTTGCAAGTATATGGAATAGGTGGTAAGTTATTAAATGCTGTAAAGAGTTTTTATGAGGATAGTGAGGCTCAGGTTAGGGTGTGTAGAAGAGAGGGAGACTACTTCCCGGTAAAAGTAGGTCTTAGACAGGGATGTGTAATGTCACCATGGTTGTTTAATATATTTATAGATGGGGTTGTAAAGGAAGTAAATGCTAGGGTGTTTGGGAGAGGGGTGGGATTAAATTATGGGGAATCAAATTCAAAATGGGAATTGACACAGTTACTTTTTGCTGATGATACTGTGCTTATGGAGATTCTAAAGAAAAATTGCAAAGGTTAGTGGATGAGTTTGGGAATGTGTGTAAAGGTAGAAAGTTGAAAGTGAACATAGAAAAGAGTAAGGTGATGAGGGTGTCAAATGATTTAGATAAAGAAAAATTGGATATCAAATTGGGGAGGAGGAGTATGGAAGAAGTGAATGTTTTCAGATACTTGGGAGTTGACGTGTCGGCGGATGGATTTATGAAGGATGAGGTTAATCATAGAATTGATGAGGGAAAAAAGGTGAGTGGTGCGTTGAGGTATATGTGGAGTCAAAAAACGTTATCTATGGAGGCAAAGAAGGGAATGTATGAAAGTATAGTAGTACCAACACTCTTATATGGGTGTGAAGCTTGGGTGGTAAATGCAGCAGCGAGGAGACGGTTGGAGGCAGCGGAGATGTCCTGTTTAAGGGCAATGTGTGGTGTAAATATTATGCAGAAAATTCGGAGTGTGGAAATTAGGAGAAGGTGTGGAGTTAATAAAAGTATTAGTCAGAGGGCAGAAGAGGGGTTGTTGAGGTGGTTTGGTCATTTAGAGAGAATGGATCACAGTAGAATGACATGGAAAGCATATAAATCTATAGGGGAAGGAAGGCGGGGTAGGGGTCGTCCTCGAAAGGGTTGGAGAAGGGGGTAAAGGAGGTTTTGTGGGTAAGGGGCTTGGACTTCCAGCAAGCGTGCGTGAGCGTGTTAGATAGGAGTGAATGGAGACGAATGGTACTTGGGACCTGACGATCTGTTGGAGTGTGAGCAGGGTAATATTTAGTGAAGGGATTCAGGGAAACCGGTTATTTTCATATAGTCGGACTTGAGTCCTGGAAATGGGAAGTACAATGCCTGCACTTTAAAGGAGGGGTTTGGGATATTGGCAGTTTGGAGGGATATGTTGTGTATCTTTATATGTTTATGCTTCTAGACTGTTGTATTCTGAGCACCTCTGCAAAAACAGTGATAATGTGCGAGTGTGGTGAAAGTGTTGAATGATGATGAAAGTATTTTCTTTTTGGGGATTTTCTTTCTTTTTTGGGTCACCCTGCCTCGGTGGGAGACGGCCGACTTGTTGAAAAAAAAAAAAAAAAAAAATGTGTAACTCCAAGCTAAAATAAATATCTTTAAACAGGACACATTCAGAAATTACCAGTGGCAATGGTTAATGTATAAGAAAACTATGGAGGAACTAGGATGAGTGGGTGACAGATGAAAACTTAATACACAAGCAAGTTACATTCAGATTGATTTATTCAACACAAGGATAGTGAAGATGTGAAACAAGCTACTTAATAACATAGAAGATGCTGACTCTGTATCTATAACATTCAGAAGTAGAGTACATGTAATAGGTAAGTCACATCAGTCCATGGAATGTTAAAAGACAGGCACTTAAAGTTTTTCTGTGTACTCTCATCCAAGGCTTAAGGAATTTGTTCATAGTAGTAGAGCTGTATTAAAGTTATCTCAAAATATGGGATATACATGAAGTATGAATTACTCAGTGCACTGCCACTGAGAATATACTTTGATTATCTGTACACTGATGTTAGTGTACAGGTGAATTGCATCCTTTATAATCTGTATGCAGCTAATAAGCTATAACCTTAACCTAAAAGCTATTAACTTAAAAATTGAAGGCAGACTGTCACATTTTACCTCACTGCACAGATTTAAACTGAGCTGGAAAATAAATGCAGGTAAAATCCTGCCACACTTGCTGTAAAGCAGTGAAAAATCTTTGTCCATGGTTCTTTCCATCATTTATTCTTTCCAATTTGTTTAAACTATAGTGTAAAACCAAGGTTGAAATGTTGTTAAGAGTTGTTGGGATGGGGAGGGACCTCAGTGTTGCACTGTTTATGTTACTCATCAGAATTTTAGGTAATATTTTTTGTTTTTCTTTACCATTGTCACTAGTAGTAAAATGAATGACATTATTGGTTTAGCACAAGATTAGCTATATAATTTGTTTCAGACCAGAAATGGTAATACTATACAAAAATTGAAAAATAAAACAAATATAATGTTGATGTTGGGTAAAGTCACTGGTTCATGCTTTTGTAGTATATTTCTGAGCAAGTAGTCCAGCCATTTCCTGCCTTGTGAGGTGTGAGCAGATGACCACACCTGAGTGTTGTATACTTGTGAGGTGTGAGTAGATAACCACACCTGTGTGTTGTGTCCTTGTGAGGTGTGAGCAGATGGTGATCATATGACTACTGCATCCTCACTACCCTGTGAGGTGTGAGCAGATCACATGTGTGTTGAATCCTCACTACCCTGTGAGGTGTGAGCAGATGATGACTGGAGTGTTGTGCTCTCACTGGCATGGAACACTTTTCTTGTACAGCTTAATTGTAAATAGGATATTTAGTTTGTAATAATGTTGCACATTATTTACTTTTATAAGCACTACAGATTATTAATGTTTTATTGAGTTGAAAGATAAAGAACTTGGAGATGAGTTTACTATGCTTTAGGGCACACCAATATAAAATGTCATGTTTATATACAAAAATGTCATATTTACAGCCAATATACAGAACTTGCCAAATGTGTGGTGTGATTGTTGGTGTACAATGTTGTATATATGTGTTAATGTAAAGTTCTTGTGGGGCTGAGCCCCACCGCATGCAGCAGTGTAGTCGAGTGTTGGTTGTGCACATTAGCTGGTGCCCCAGGGGTAAATATTGTTCTGTATTAGCCTCAGTTATATAGATTCATCTGTAGCCATAAAGTTTGGATCTCACTATTATATGTAAAAACTGGACTAGTTCAGTATTCTGATCATTGATATAATGTTAGGAAATCAGATAATACACTGTATTTTCTGGCATATGAGGTGCATGAGTGTCGGCTGTTTGCTGGCACAATGTTTCCAAGCAGCTGTAATGTAACGTTAGTAAACAACTGCTAAAGTGTAACGCAAAGCCTACCCATGGCCCTGACCCTGAGCATATGAGGTGCAGGATGATTTTCCAAGACTTTTTTGTGGGGAAAAAAAAAAGCATGCCTTATGTGCCAGAAAATACAGTAGTCAGGAAACTTCTTTGGTTTCAGTAATGAGTCATCTCCTTGAACATCTGCAGTGCTTTATTGGACTGTATTGACCCCTTTGGCATCCTGCATTTAGTTTGCACCTTGCACATGTTGCATACAAGTTTGACACTGGTTTAACCCTTTGACTGTCGAAAGGCCCAATCCTGCTGTCGCAAAATATTTGAAAAAGAAAAAAAAAATTCTTATGAAAATGTCAAGATTATTTTTCTGATTGTTTTAGTCCCCCCCAAAAAATTTTCCCATCAGTACTTACCCAGATATAGAGGCATGAAGTTTGCAGAAAATGAGCCGCGTATGGCAACAGCGGCGACTGCCGCTCACCCGGTAAACTTTAGTTTACTTGCATTTGAAGGTTTGTTTTTTTCACTATTTTATTTTTTCACATAACTTATGTGGCCTGTGAGACCAAAGTAAGGTGCAATGTACATATATACACTCGTTGTATACAACACAATAAGCACACAAACATAATTATCAATATACATGTATTGTTTGCAAAACTTGTTTACAAAAACAAACAATACAAAAAATTGTTTATTACTATTGTTCTATAATATATACAGTGGATCCCCGGTATTCGATGTCATCGGTATTCGATAAATCCGGTATTCGATACAGTATATCGCAAAAAAATTTCCTCGGTATTCGATTGAAAACCCGGTACATGTATTCGATACGATTTGTACGAGAACTGTCCACATGTGGCCTGAACTGCCCCTTGTGTGCCAGTGTTTACAAGCCAGCCAGTGTGCGCGCATCTAAGGATACATTCGGTACATTCCATATTATCACTGTGTTTGGTGCTTGTTTCTGCAAAATAAGTCACCATGGGCCACAAGAAAGCTTCTAGTGCCAACCCTTCAAGAAAAAAGTCGCTAATGACTTATGAAATGAAGAAAGAGATAATTGCAAAGTACGAAAGTGGAGTGCATGTGTCGGAGCTGGTTAGATTGTATAATAAACCCCAATCAACCATCTCTACTATAGTGACCAGGAAAACGGCAATCAAGGAAGCTGTTCTTGCAAAAGGTGCAACTGTGATTACGAAACAGCGACCGCAAGTGTTAGAAAATGCTGAGAGATTGTTATTGGTGTGGATAAATGAAAAACAGATAGCAGGAGATAGCATCTCTAAAGCGATCATTTGTGAAAAGGCTAGGCAGTTGCATGACGATTTGGTAAAGAAATTGCCTGCAAATAGTGGTGATGTGAGTGAATTTAAGGCCAGCAAAGGTTGGTTTGAAAGATTTAAGAATCGTAGTGGCATACATAGTGTGATTAGGCATGGTGAAGCTGCCAGTTTGGACCAAAAAGCAGCCGAAAAATATGTGAAGGAATTCAAGGATTACATAGACAGTGAAGGACTGAAACTTGAACAAGTGTTTAATTGCGACAAAACAGGCCTATTTTGGAAGAAAATGCCAAGCAGGACCTACATTACTCAGGAGGAAAAGGCACTCCCAGGACATAAGCCTATGAAAGACAGGCTTACTCTGTTGATGTGCGCCAATGCTAGTGGTGATTGCAAAGTGAAGCCTTTATTGGTGTATCACTCAGAAACTCCCAGAGTGTTCAGGAAAAACAATGTCCTCAAGGCTAATTTGGGTATGCTGTGGAGGGCAAACAGTAAGGCATGGGTCACTAGGGACTTTTTCTATGACTGGTTACACCATGCATTTGCCCCCACTGTGAGAAATTATCTAACTGAAAAGAAATTAGACCTTAAGTGCCTCCTGGTATTAGACAATGCTCCTGGTCATCCTACAGACTTGGCAGAGCAATTTTCTGGGGACATGAGTTTCATTAAGGTCAAGTTTTTGCCTCCTAATATCACTCCTCTCCTGCAGCCCATGGACCAGCAGGTCATTCCCAACTTCAAGAAACTGTACACAAAAGCTATGTTTCAAAAGTGCTTTATAGTGACCACAGAAACTCAACTGACTCTAAAAGAGTTTTGGAAGGATCACTTTAATATCCTGTTGTATAAACCTTATAGGTACGGCTTGGTAGGGAGTGACTAAGAGGACCTTGAACTCTGCTTGGAAAAAACTGTGGCCAGAATGTGTAGACAAAAGGGATTTTGAAGGATTTGAGGCTAACCAGTTGAGGAATCCATTGTGGCATTGGGGAAGTCCTTGGGGTTGGAGGTTAGTGGGGAGGATGTGGAAGAGTTGGTGGAGAAGGACAGTGAAGAACTAACTACCGATGAGCTGCTAGATCATCTTGAACAGCAAGAGGCCAGACCTGAGGAAACTGCTTCAGAGGAGGGGAGAGAGAAACTGAAGAAGTTGCCTATTTCACAGATTAAGGAAATGTGTGCAATGTGGCTTAAAGTGCCAACCTTTTTTGATGACAATCACCCTAACACAGCTATTGCAAGCCGTGCTGGTGACTATTACACTAACAATGTTGTGAAACACTTTAGGGATGTCATAAAGGAACGGAAGGTACAGGCCACTATGGACAGATATGTTGTGCGACAGAAATCCAGTGACTCTGAAGCTGGTCCTAGTGGCATTAAAAGAAGAAGGGAAGTAACCCCAGAAAAGGACTTGCTACCTCAAGTCCTAATGAAAGGGGATTCCCCTTCTAAACACTAACACCATCCACACTCTCCCCTCCTCCCATCCCATCAATCATCACCAGATCTTCATTAAAGGTAAGTGTCAATTATTTTATTGTTATTATTCTATTGCATTAAACTTAATATTCCATGTAGTAAAATTTTTTTTTTTCATACTTTTGGGTGTCTTGCACGGATTAATTTGATTTCCATTATTTCTTATGAGGAAAATTGATTCGGTTTTCGATATTATCAGTATTCGATGAGCTCTCAGGAACATTAATATCGAATACCGGGGGTCCACTGTATACCAATATACAGTCACTGGACATATTCCTAGAAGTTCTGCAGCTTGTGGAACTCTGTGAAACATGTTTTCATACACAATGGTGTTTTACACTCTCACACATAAAACCAGTGTGTGTGCATTTTTGTGGAAGTTTTTTTTTATGTGCAAAGGCAAAACACCTCGTCTGAGCAGTTTTCTTCAAAGTATTAGCAGGCAGTTGTGTTAGGTAGTTTTTTATTTTTTTATTATCACACCGGCCTATTCCCACCAAGGCAGGGTGGCCCAAAAAAGAAAAACTTTCACCATCATTCACTCCATCACTGTCTTGCCAGAAGGGTGCTTTACACTACAGTTTTTAAACTGCAACATTAACACCCCTCCTTCAGAGTGCAGGCACTGTACTTCCCATCTCCAGGACTCAAGTCCGGCCTGCCGGTTTCCCTGAATCCCTTCATAAATGTTACTTTGCTCACACTCCAACAGCACGTCAAGTATTAAAAACCATTTGTCTCCATTCACTCCTATCAAACACGCTCACGCATGCCTGCTGGAAGTCCAAGCCCTCGCACACAAAACCTCCTTTACCCCCTCCCTCCAACCCTTCCTAGGCCGACCCCTACCCCGCCTTCCTTCCACTACAGACTGATACACTCTTGAAGTCATTCTGTTTCGCTCCATTCTCTCTACATGTCCGAACCACCTCAACAACCCTTCCTCAGCCCTCTGGACAACAGTTTTGGTAATCCCGCACCTCCTCCTAACTTCCAAACTACGAATTCTCTGCATTATATTCACACCACACATTGCCCTCAGACATGACATCTCCACTGCCTCCAGCCTTCTCCTCGCTGCAACATTCATCACCCACGCTTCACACCCATATAAGAGCGTTGGTAAAACTATACTCTCATACATTCCCCTCTTTGCCTCCAAGGACAAAGTTCTTTGTCTCCACAGACTCCTAAGTGCACCACTCACTCTTTTTCCCTCATCAATTCTATGATTCACCTCATCTTTCATAGACCCATCCGCTGACACGTCCACTCCCAAATATCTGAATACGTTCACCTCCTCCATACTCTCTCCCTCCAATCTGATATTCAATCTTTCATCACCTAATCTTTTTGTTATCCTCATAACCTTACTCTTTCCTGTATTCACCTTTAAATTTTCTTCTTTTGCACACCCTACCAAATTCATCCACCAATCTCTGCAACTTCTCTTCAGAATCTCCCAAGAGCACAGTGTCATCAGCAAAGAGCAGCTGTGACAACTCCCACTTTGTGTGTGATTCTTTATCTTTTAACTCCACGCCTCTTGCCAAGACCCTCGCATTTACTTCTCTTACAACCCCATCTATAAATATATTAAACAACCACGGTGACATCACACATCCTTGTCTAAGGCCTACTTTACTGGGAAAAAATTTCTTCTTTCCTACATACTCTAACTTGAGCCTCACTATCCTCGTAAAAACTCTTCACTGCTTTCAGTAACCTACCTCCTACACCATACACTTGCAACATCTGCCACATTGCCCCCCTATCCACCCTGTCATACGCCTTTTCCAAATCCATAAATGCCACAAAGACCTCTTTAGCCTTATCTAAATACTGTTCACTTATATGTTTCACTGTAAACACCTGGTCCACACACCCCCTACCTTTCCTAAAGCCTCCTTGTTCATCTGCATCCTATTCTCCGTCTTACTCTTAATTCTTTCAATTATAACTCTACCATACACTTTACCAGGTACACTCTCAACAGACTTATCCCCCTATAATTTTTGCACTCTCTTTTATCCCCTTTGCCTTTATACAAAGGAACTATGCATGCTCTCTGCCAATCCCTAGGTACCTTACCCTCTTCCATACATTTATTAAATAATTGCACCAACCACTCCAAAACTATATCCCCACCTGCTTTTAACATTTCTATCTTTATCCCATCAATCCCGGCTGCCTTACCCCCTTTCATTTTACCTACTGCCTCACGAACTTCCCCCACACTCACAACTGGCTCTTCCTCACTCCTACAAGATGCTATTCCTCCTTGCCCTATACACGAAATCACAGCTTCCCTATCTTCATCAACATTTAACAATTCCTCAAAATATTCCTTCCATCTTCCCAATACCTCTAACTCTCCATTTAATAACTCTCCTCTCCTATTTTTAACTGACAAATCCATTTGTTCTCTAGGCTTTCTTAACTTGTTAATCTCAGGTAAATGGTCGTGTGTCATCATTTCTTCCTTCCTAATTTCCTTCATTCCTTTCCTACCTCTTCCTACATTCCTTCATCTGTCCTTCCCTTTTTCCTTCCTTTTATCTCGTCCTTCCTTCATTCCTGCCTTCCCTTCTTGCTTCTGGTTTCTATAATACATATACACATATATAATCACTAGATACTTTCATATAAGTGCTATTATCATCATTCAGCAAGCTTTTGGTTTATAATTGTTTTAAGTCAGGAGTCGGCAGCTGTCAAAATGACATATTATCTCATTACTCACTCCCCCTACTGCCTGTCAAAACAATGGGGTCGTATGCTGCTTCCCCTCAATTCTATCTAATTATCTTTCTCCCTCATTCTATCTCTTTCAATCTCTCTTTCTCTTTCTCTCTGTCTGTCTATCTCTGTCTCACAGGTACACATAAATACAAGTATACATTGTGTAAATTACCTAGGATAACCCAAAAAATCCAGACAAAGTGCTGCACTCTGCTTGAAGATGTGAGTAAACGTGATGATGACACAGTCTTGTGGCTCTCTCTGAGACAGAGCTAGATGGATAGACAGGGAGCTTGGCAGACAGACAAATAGACAGACAGACAAATGTTTGTGTCCCAGCAAAGACAAAGCGAGGGGGATGGTCATCTAATTTCCTTATCAGCTGCACCCTCCCTTCACCCTCGTTTACACTCATCAGTCAGCTCTTATCAGATGTTATCTCCCCTTATCTTGTCACAGTCATGGGTGAACTGTTTTCATGCCTCAAGGGAACATATTATTACATATTATTATTATTATTATTACATCTTCTTCTTCTTCTCCTTCTTCTCCTTCTCCTTCTCCTTCTCCTTCTTCTCCTTCTCCTCCTTCTTCTTCTCGTCCTTCTGGCTCTGAGACAGAGAGCTAGACGGATAGACAAATAGACAAACCGACAAATGTTTGTGTACCAGTAAAAACAAAGGGAAGGGGATGGTCATCTAATTTCCTTATCAGCTGTACCCTCCCTCCACCCTTGTTTACACTCATCAAACATCAGCTCTTATCAGATGTTATCTCCCCTTATCTTGTCACTGTCATGGGGTGAACTGTTTTCCATGCTTCAAGGGAACATATTATTATATATTATTATTATTAGGTATTATTATTATTATTATTATTATTCCTCTTCTTCCTCCTCTTCTTCTTTTCTTCTTCCTCCTCCTCCTCCTCCTTCCTCCTTCCTCCTCCTTCCTCCTTTCTCCTCCTCCCTCCTTCCTTCCTTCCTTCCTTCCTTCCTTCCTCCTCCTCCTCCTCCTCTTCCTCCTCCTTTTCTTCCTCCTCCTCCTCCATTGCTTTTGGTCTCAAACTCCTCGAAATCATGAAATTGATCTTCACTGACACTTCCATCTGTGTTAGAGGATTACTTGGGAAGAGAAGAGTCCCAGATTTGCTGGGGAGTCACATATTTCTTACCGCTAGACATGCTGAAAAAGGACGACTGAAATAGCATTCCCACAATGCACCACTGGCTCCCTGATTTTTTTTTATATGGTGCACACTGACCATGGAGAACCATTCTCTCACATGTGGGCTTACAAGCTTTCTCCTGCTTGATTTGAAGCCACTAGAATTTATGCATATAGATACGTCAAACAGGGTATCTCCTATGACGAATATATACGACCGCGACAGTCAAGGGGTTAATTGTTAAATCTTGGGAAAATCTATTTGTAAGTAAACTACAGTATCTCTTTTCACTGACAATAGATATAAGCTAATGATGTTCTTAAAGTGGCCAGGTGTCCCTGAGTGTTATTCTCGTGTCTGTATCCTGTAACGAAAAGTTGAATTGCTTTGGTACACATTAACCTTTTGAGGGTCGACAGGCCCTCACCGAAACTCGTTCTCAGGGTCGGCCAAATTTAAAAAAAAAAAAAATTATTTTTTTCTTATGAAAAAATAGAGTTTTTTTTTCTAAACATTATAGGATAAACAAAAAAAATTTACCATCAATACTTACGGAGATATGGATGCATGAAGTTTGCAGAAAATGAGCCGCGTATGGCAACAGCGGCGACTGCCGCTCACCTGGTAAACTTTAGTTTACTTGTATTTGAAGGTTTGTTGTTTTTTTCACTATTTTATTTTTTCACATAACTTATGTGGCCTATGAGACCAAAGTAAGGTGCAATGTACATATATACACTCGTTGTATACATCACAATAAGCACACAAACATAATTATCAATATATTGTTTACAAAACTTGTTTACAAAAACAAACAATACAAAACATTGTTTATTATTATTGTTCTATAATATATATACCAATATACAGTCACTGAACATATTCCTATTAGTTCTGCAGCTTGTGGAACTCTGAAACATGGTGTCATACACAATGGTGTTTTATCTTTCTCCCTCATTCTATCTCTTTCAATCTGTCTCTCTCTTTCTATCTGTCTGTCTATCTCTGTCTCACAGGTACACATAAATACAAGTATACATAGTATAAATTACCTAGGATAACCCAAGAAATCCAGACAAAGTGCTATACTCTGCTTGAAGATGTGAGTAAAAGTGATGACAGTCTTGTGGCTCTCTGAGACAGAGAGCTAGACGGATAGACAGATAGACAGGGAGCTTGACAGACAGACAAATAGACAGACAGAAATGTTAGTGTACCAGTACCAGTGTACTAGTGTTCCACCCTCCTCCTCCTCTAATTCCTCTTCCTCCTCTTCCCCCTACTCTTCCTCCTCTTCCCCCTACTCTTCCTCATACTCTTCCTCTTCCTCCTACTCTTCCTCTTCCTCTTCCTCCTCCTCCTCTTCTTCCTCTTCCTCCTCTTCTTCCTCCTCCTCCTCTTCTTCCTCTTCCTCCTCTTCCCCCTAATCTTCCTCCTACTATTCCTCTTCCTCCTCCTCTTCCTCTTATTCCTCTTCCTCCTATTCTTCCTCTTCCTCCTCCTCCTCTTCTTCCTCTTCCCCCTACTCTTCCTCCTTCTCCTTCTCCTCCATAGTGTAAATTACCAGGAGTCGGCAGCTGTCAAAATGACATATTGTCTCATTACTCACTCCCCCTCCCGCCTGTCAAAACAATGGGGTCGGATGCTGCTTCCCTTCCTCCATTCTATCTAATTATCTTTCTCCCTCATTCTGTCTGTTTATCTCTGTCTCACAGGTACACATAAATACAAGTATACATAGTATAAATTACCTAGGATAACCCAAGAAACCCAGACAAAGTGCTATACTCTGCTTGAAGATGTGAGTAAAAGTGATGACGCAGTCTTGTGGCTCTCTGAGACAGAGAGCTAGATGGATAGACAGGGAGCTTGACAGACAGGCAAATAGACAGACAGAAATGTTAGTATACCAGCAAAAACAATGGGAGGGCGATGTTCATCTCATCTTTTGGCATCAGCTCTACCCTCATTTACCCTCATCAAACGTCAGCACTTATCAGATGTTATCTCCCCTTATCTTGTTACTGTCATGGGTGAACATTTATTATTACATATTATTATTATTATTATTATTACCTATTATTATTATTATGTATTATTATTATTATGTATTATTATTATTATGTATTATTGTTATCATTACGTATTCTTCTTCTTCCTCCTCCTCCTCCTCCTCCTCTTCCTCCTCCTCCTCCTCCTCCTCCTCCTCCTCTGCCTCCTCCTCCTCTTGCCTCCTCCTCCTCTTGCCTCCTCCTCCTCTTGCCTCCTCCTCCTCTGCCTCCTCCTCCTCCTCCATTCTTGGAACAAGTTTGAAGAGCTTGTAGTTCATAATCACTATCACTATCATCACCAATGCTCACATCTGAGTCTGGGATTTTGGAAAATAGGAGTTTCCTCTTTGATTCTGGTACAACTGAACGTGAACAAGACAGCCCAACACCAGAGGTAGAAGGCTGTGGGTTGTCTGGGTTTTCCTCACTATTACCCATATTATGGTCATAAGTTTCGGTCAAAACCTCACCAGAACCTTGAAACTCATCTTCACTGTCACTTCCATCTGTATTAGAACTGTCACTGGGGAACAAAAGTGTCCCAATTCGCCGAGGAGTGAGGAACTTCTTACCGCAGGGCACGGTGCAAATTGTGTACTATGATGGCATTCCCACAATGCACCACTGGGTCCCAGATTTTTTCCTACTGCGCACACCCACCACACAGACCCATTCTCTCACATCTAGGCTTATCAGCCTTTTCCTGCGAGATTTGAGGCCGCTAGAATTTATGCGTACTAGTATGTCAAAAACCCCTACGCGTAAGACGTACTAGTACGACCAAAACCCTCAAAGGGTTAAAATAGAAAATAGGAGTTATGAGTAGCATGTACCCAGATTAGTGCTACTATCTGCTGAAAGCCACTAAGCTGTTTATATGAAGACAATCATGCAAAATCTGATACACTTTCTTACTGGTTTATTGTTACATGCATGCACTAGACTTTCCTAAGATTTATGTGCATTATTATAAAGCAGGTCTTGTTTGAACTCTTATGTTTAACCCTTTCAGGGTGTACAGGCCTTCTCAGAGACTTGTTCTCAGGGTCCCTCAAATTTCAAAAAAAAAAAAAAAAACAAAGATAGAGAATCTTTTCCCGACCATAATGACACCAAAAGCATGAAATTCAATGGAAAACTTATGGAATTATGCTCTCGTGAAGTTAGCGGTCTTGACGATGCTTATGCATTGGCGATTTTGGCCACTTTGAGCCCTATTTTCGACCAATTCCAATATACTAGTCGACAAAAATCATAACTACAGTGGTCTCTCGCTTTTCGTAGTTCTTGGCAATCGTAAATTTCGCCAATCATAAGGGTATTTTCGTATAAACATGGACTCGCTTTTCATAGGTTGACTCGCGAATAGTAGTTCGTCCAGGACGCTTACGCACGGTGTGAGCCGGGGAGGCCTCCCTACCCAGCCAGTCTGGCATTGTTTACCAGTGAGTGAAGGTCCCCTCAAGTGCTCCTACGAAATATTTCATAATATTCCACTCATTTTAGTGCTTGCAAGTACTAAATAAGCTACCATGGCTCCAAAGAAAGCTCCTAGTGCCAAGCCTGTGGTAAAGAAGGTGAGAAATATGTACAGTGACAAAGTCTTGTACCATTTTAGGGAAGTGTTAAAGAGGCGCCAGAAACAGAGCTCTCTCCACAGTTACTTTGCGAGACAGGACTAGAGTGACTCTCAAGGTGGTCCTAGTGGCATTAAGAAACAGAGAAGAGAAGCAACCCCAGAGAAGCAATTGGTACCTGAGGTGTTGCTGGAAGGGGATTTCCCTTCCAAACTGTAAACAATCCAATCTCTCTCCTCTTCCAGTCTCCCATACACTAAGAATAATCTCCAATAAAGGTAAGTGTTATGCTGTTAATGTTTCATTCATCATTTCCCATTGTATTGTTTATGTACTACATGTATATTTCATGTAAAATTTTTTTTTGTTTTAATACTTCTGAGTGTCAGAAATGGATTAATTGTATTTACATTATTTCTTATGGGGAAAATTGATTCACAAATCGTAAATTTCGTTTATAGTAGCTCCTCCAGGAACGGATTAATTACGAAAAATGAGGGACCACTGTATTTCAATAGAACTCCATTTTTTCTATCGAATGACCAATTTACCGATTTCAACTATCCAATAAAGTGGTCACAATTTAGCAATTATGCCAATTTCACACTAATTTCAAAAGATGCCAATTTCCAAATAGGGTCCAGAATAAACAAGAAAGATATTCCTGGCACTAAAATAACATTTCCTCTGTTCATTAGTCACGTCCCCAGGCCCCTCTTACATTTCTTTTGCTTTCCACTTTGAATTTTTATTCTCACAAAAAAAAATAAGATTTACTGTTATGCAGACTACTGCATTAGTATAGAAATGGTATAAATAATATCGGCGCACATGTGAAAGAATAGAAGACTCACCAGTTGACGTGTATTGGATGCTTAGCATGATTTGTTTACTTTTGAGCTTTGATAAAAATCGAGCATATCTGCTACTTTGAGCTCAATTTCAAGGTACTTTTCATTGTAAAACCAGTCAAAATCATCTCAATTTCTGTAATATGTCTTCCATTCTATACAATGAGATCAGGAAAACTAGAACACAACAACCACTACCATATGAAAATATAGTGCAAAGTCGCTGTTTTAATCCAAAAACACGGTCAAAGTTTTTTTTTTCTCATTACGCACTGTGTGCTGCAGGATTTTTTTTATACTGCGCACACTGACCACATAGACCCATTCTTTTATATGTAGGCCTACCAGCTTTCTCTCACTAGATTTGAAGGCGCTAGAATTTATGCATACTAGTACGTCATGGACACTGGCGCATAAGCCGTACTAGTATGGCCGAAACCCTGAAAGGGTTAAGTCAGTTTTATTACATAAATTCTAAAAATTTAGTAACATGTAAATATATTTTTGGAAGTGTAAAAGTGTTTAGGTATCTGTTCCTTGTATGTTTTATTTACATTGAAAAAATTCATAACTATTCAACAATTAGAGACAAACTTCTTGAGAGCAATTCAGTCTGTTCAGAACCATTATCAAGTTGTGACTTTATAATGGTCCATTATGGAATGAAACTTTGTCGAAACAATTATCTCCAATTTGTTAGTTGTGAACTGTTCCAGCCACTATATTATGACTTTTTCTACACGAACTTTCAGTGTGACGTATCAGCAGTACATGCTAGCAAGGCATGGGAAATAGGTAACTAGCTATAGTACAGTCTTGGAACAGGCGCTTCCATATGCATTTTCCAAGTAAAAACTTGTAATATGAAATATAATACTCAGTACACACAGTACATACTCAGTACACACTTACTCACCATGTACTCCCACATCATAACTGAAACAATCACATTGAACCTTTTATCCGTTGTTGACAGGAATATAATTGAATCATTGTTTTCACAAAAGCATTTTAGAATATAAATATATCATTGTATTATACAAATTTTGACTCATTTATAATTAATATTCTACTGTACAACTATGAAATAATTACTATTACTGTACAACTATGATATACTCCTTAGTATTGTGTGGCCCGGTGGCCTGGTGGCTAAAGCTCCCGCTTCACACACGGAGGGCCCGGGTTCGATTCCCGGCGGGTGGAAACATTTCGACACGTTTCTTTACACCTGTTGTCCTGTTCACCTAGCAGCAAATAGGTACCTGGGTGTTAGTCGACTGGTGTGGGTCGCATCCTGGGGGACAAGATTAAGGACCCCAATGGAAATAAGTTAGACAGTCCTCGATGACGCACTGACTTTCTTGGGTTATCCTGGGTGGCTAACCCTCCGGGGTTAAAAATCCGAACGAAATCTTATCTTATCTAGTCTGTAAGCCAATAATGTTAAGTAGGCCCATAATGCCTAGGCATAATATAGGCTCTCTTTGCATTGCAACCCACTATTGTAAATACAAAATCTCAATGTACTGTTTGCAAAGGCATAAAATAAATAAATAAATAAATAAATGTAGGACCATAGAAATCTATTATTATATTGATCAAAGTTTAATGGCTGAACATTCTTGTAAAGATTTTTTATTATGTTTAGTGTTTTGGCCTCAACAAGTTGATATAGTGTTATTGTCTTTAAAATTTTTCTGATCAGGGTTTATACAGTTGTGAACCACTTTTCTTTCCTGTTGCCTAGAGCTTTGTGCTGCCATCTGAGGTCAAAACTCAAAAGCTTACAATTGGTTAAATATTCTGTGTTGTGATTCGGTGGGTAAGACACTACTGAATAACTAACACTGAACAAGTTTCCTTGTTTGAGTCACCCTACTTGGTGTGAAATGGGCAGTGTGGAAAATATATCAAGTATTTCCCAGAATGGGATCACAGAATGTTTAACAAACTTCAAAGTGGCTCCATTTACACTATTTACATTATTAATTTAAAATAACTTAATGCATAAGGTTACTAGAGGAATCTGGACGATAAAATACTCACACTAAGAATTTTATCCTTCTAGAAACTATTTAAATAAGGAATTTACATGTATTCTTATTGAAAATAATTCTCACCTGAAGCCATTTGTCTCTAAATTATGCATAGCAGCAATTGTTGTGCCTCCTGGTGAGCAGACCTCATCTTTTAACTGAGCTGGATGCTTGCAATATTCAAGGACCATTGTTGCAGCTCCCTTTACCTGAAAAGTTGTGGATGCTCATGTACATAAGTTAAATTATTAATATAAATTAGGCCAATGGCTTCATAGTTCCTTGAAATTAAGAAACTTGCAATTAACATGATTAAAAATGTTTCAGCTGGTAAATATATCAAAGTAAAGAACCCACACTATGTTCAATGAGACTACTTTAAAAAAAAAAATAGTACATTCGGAGACCTTGCAACATGAAAGGCGTATTCCATTTAGAACAAGAAAAAAGTCATCCATAAGTAATACAATGAAAACTCAAACATATAGAATCACACACCAGAGCCCAAATGGTGACCATTCCTTCTGCTCGCCCACATCCCATATATTCCCACTACGCCTATTAAAAATATCTTAATAATATTTACTCTCTCAACACTACTAGAATTTAAAATGAATAATTAGCAATGGAAGTGATGGGAAGTATTTTACACTTTCCACCATAATCAACCACAGTGAAGCAATCAATTTCTAACTTGGTTTCAATTAATGATCTCCTTCAGCTCAAGCAACCACATATGTACTACATGTCCAACTTAATTTTTAAATTATTAAAAAATATTGTGGGGTTATAATATTAAGTTTGTGTACCATCTTTTATGATATAGTATATAGAGAGTGCTGTATAACAAATACATAATCTCAAGCCCCACCATCTGAGCAGCCAAAGTCTGAGCAAGCTGCCGAGGAAGACAGATCTTAACTCTTCCATCTGGAATGGCTTCTATGGCAGCATATATTTATCTGGAAAAAAAAAATGTCTATTTTCTTATCTGTATGTTAGTTCACTTGTCATTTACCACATGTGGCAGCTAAACCTGTTAAAATACATATAGAGCATTTTGCATGTACAGTTAAACCTCAATTTACTGGACATCAGATATAATTTATTTCAAATTTAATGGGAAAAATACAGAAAACAAAATCCACTCTTTCCAGAATTATCTATTAATGTTATGCTTCACTGGGTGAATTGATTTTGGAAAGCCTCTTGTTTCCAGAAGTCTGTTATTTTTACAATCCCAGCAAAAATATATTATTCAGATTTAACAAGACAACTGGCTTTACCAGACACCCGAAATCTAATTAGTCTGTTAAATTAAGATTTTACATACATATATAATAAAGTTCCAAGTAACGTATCAACAGTAACCAATTTTCAATAAAATACAACTGAAATATTTTACCAAAGTTTGTTTAGTACAGGAAGTCCAGCAAAGCACAAGGTAAATTTATAAGGAAAATATGCAATTACCTTTGCCTGGCAAATCATGTTAGAGTGCATCATTTCCCTACAGGTAAAGCAATTTTTGGGGGGATAGAGGGTTATACCTGGAGAGAGTTCAGGGAGTCAACGCCCTCGTGGCACGGTTTGTGACCAGGCCTCATGGTAGATCAGGGCCTGATCAACCAGGCTGTTGATAAATTAGACACATGTGCAACTCTTGGGTATCTTTATTGAGGAAACGTTTCGCCACACAGTGGCTTCATCAGTCCATACAAAGGAGAATCTTGAAGAACAGGAGGAGAATGAGGTAATCAGTCCCTCAACCTTGAGTCGATGTGGTCAGTCCATCAATCTTCTATTCAAGATTGAATAGAAGATTATCCTTTGTATGGACTGATGAAGCCACTGTGTGGCGAAACGTTTCCTCAATAAAGATACCCAAGAGTTGCACATGTGTCTAATTTATCAACATGTCGGTTCTCTGAACCATTCATCTACAAACCAGGCTGTTACTGCTGGCCACACGTAATCCAACATACGAACCACAGGATGGTAAGGTACTGACTTTATATGCCTGTCCAGCGCCTGCTTGAAGACAGCCAGGGGTCTATTGGTAATCCCCTGATGTATGCTGGGAGGCAGTTGAACAGTCTTGAGCCTCTAACACTTATTGTGTTGTTTCTTATCGTGCTAGTGGCACCCCTGCTTTTCATTGGGTGTATGTTGCACTATTTGCCGAGTCTTTTGCTTTCATAGAGTGTGATTTTTGTGTGCAAGTTTGGTACTAGTCCCTCTAGGATTTTCCAGGTGTATATAATCATGTATCTCTCCCTCCTGCATTCCAGGGAGTACAGGTTTAGGAACTTCAAGCATTCCCAGTAATTGAGGTGATTTATCGCAGTTATGTGTGCCGTGAAGGTTCTCTGTACATTTTCTAGGTCAGCAATTTCACCTGCCTTGAAAAGTGCTGTTAGTGTGCAACAATATTCCAGCCTAGATAAAACAAGTGACCTGAAGAGTGTCATCATGGGCTTGGCATCCCTGGTTTTGAAGGTTCTCATTATGCATCCTGTCATTTTTCTAGCAGATGTGATTGATACAATGTTATGGTCCTTGAAGGTGAGATCCTCTAACATCATCACCTCCAGGTCTTTGGCATTAGTTTTTCGCTCTACTGTGTGGTTGGAATTTGTTTTATACTCCGATGAAATTTTAATTTCCTCATGTTTTCCATATTGGAGTATTTGGAATTTCTCATCACTGAACTTCATAATGTTTTCTGCAGTCCTTTTAAAGATTTTGTTGATGTTCGCCTGGAGTCTTGCATTGTCTTCAATTTAGGACACTGCAAAGGAAGACACTGAACTGTGGCTTATATCCCTGTCTATGTCCGATATGAGGATGAGGAACAAGATGGGGTGAGTACTGTGCCTTGTAGAACAGAACTTTACACCATAGCCGCCTCAGACTTCACTCTGTTGACTACTACTCTTTGTGTTCTATTTGTTAGGAAATTATAGATCCATCTACCGACTTTTCCTGTCATGCATTTTGTGCACTATTACACCATGGTCACACTTGTCAAAGTCTTTTGCAAAGTCTGTGTATATTACATCTGCATTCTGTTTGTCTTCTAGAGCATCCAGGACCTTGTCGTAGTGGTCCAGTAGTTGGGACAGACAGCAGCGACCTGCTCTAAACCCATGCTGCCCTGGGTTGTGTAACAGATGGGTGGTGATCTTGCTTCTTAGAACCCTTTCAAAGATTTTTATAATATGGGACGTTAGCACTATTGGTCTGTAGTTCTTTGCTATTGCTTTACTGCTCCCTTTGCAGAGTGGGGCTATGTCTGTTGTTTTAACCCTTAAACTGTCCAAACATAGATCTATGTTCCTTGTGTCTTAGCACTTCTTTTTGATTATAAAAATAATAATAGATCTACTAGCATGCGTGAGCGTGTTTGATAGGAGTGAATGGAGACAAATGGTTTTTAATACTTGACGTGCTGTTGGAGTGTGAGTAAAGTAACATTTATGAAGGGGTTCAGGGAAACCGGCAGGCCGGACTTGAGTCCTGGAGATGGGAAGTACAGTGCCTGCACTCTGAAGGAGGGGTGTTAATGTTGCAGTTTAAAAACTGTAGTGTAAAGCACCCTTCTGGCAAGACAGTGATGGAGTGAATGATGGTGAAAGTTTTTCTTTTTCGGGCCACCCTGCCTTGGTGGGAATCGGCCAGTGTGATAATAAAAAATATCTACGTTGACATGTGTAGCGCTCTGAACGTAGATCTACGTTTTTTACATGCTTACAAATGGAGAAAATAAAGGTCAGAAGGCTGTGCATGTGAACATAGATCTACGTTTGGACAGTTTAAGGCTTAAGTAACTGTGGGATCACCCCAGTGTCCATGCTCCCTCTCCATAGGATGGAAAAGGCTCGTGATAGGGGCATCTTGCAGTTCTTGATGAACACAGAGTTCCATGAGTCTGGGCCTGGGGCAGGGTGCAAAAGCATGTCATTTATCGCCTTTTCGAAGCCGTTTGGTGTCAGGATAACATCACCTTATGTAAACAACCTCCTACACAGCCAGTCACTGTTCGTATGCATCTAATACCTTAGCCATATTATTCATTAGATTTTGGATCTTTTCATCACCCTATCTCCTCTCTTTATATTGACTATGTCACCTACAAGTTATATTAGTGATGCTGGATGTGCCAAGAAAACCAATATCTGATAATGCTGAAGGTGTTGATATTAAGATCCTAGCCTGCTCAGGTTTAAAAATATTGAAACGTGCATATACAATTTTTCAGACTATACAGTAATTTACAAATGTTTGTTTACACAATGTTTGCTTGAATACTTTATTTGAATTATGTGGGGGCTGAGCCTTATTTGTACACACAGTCATCCAGTTAAATCCCTCAATACGTCAATAAGTATTTTTTTTTTTTTGATGGAGGGGGGAAGGAATAACTAAAAAATAAATATTAATCTGAACATCTCCAAAAATCACGTAAAAGCCCACATTTATCGACCAAATTAAAGCAAAGAATAATTAACCACACTTACACAAAATTATCACTTACTAAAGATAAATGCATTTAATACAGTAAAAAAGTGAAAGAAATAATTATGAGAGAGAAAAAAAAAATCATAAGAAGGGTGGCAGATTACAACTGCAGTACCACAGAGTTATATGGCTGAAGTCTCTTTTTTCATTTGACAAAGCACAACATTATTGGATCACTTAACTTACTGGTTTCTTAATACCACTTTCTTTCCTGCTCTTTTTTTTTTAATTCATGAAGCCTGGTCTAAGGCCAGGCCATGGACACAGTGATTCCTTGAGCCATTAAAAGATATATGAAGATAAATAATACAGAATACTAGGTAGTAGGTTGGTAGACAGCAACCGCCCAGGGAGGTATACTACCGTCCTGCCAAGTAAGTGTAAATCGAAAGCCTGTAATTGTTTTACATGATGGTAGGATTGTTGGTGTCATTTTTTCTGTCTCACAAACATGCAAGATTTCAGGTATGTCTTGCTACTTCTACTTACACTTAGGTCACACTATGCATACATACACAAGCATATATATACACACACCTCTGGGTTTTCTGCTATTTTCTTTCTAGTTCTTGTTCTTGTTTATTTCCTCTTATCTCCATGGGGAAGTGGAACAGAATTCTTCCTCCGTACACCATGCATGTTGTAAGAGGTGACTAAAATGCCGGGGGCAGGGGGCTAGTAACCCCTTCTCTTGTATAAATTACTAAATTTAAAAAGAGAAACTTTCGTTTTTCTTTTTTGGGCCACCCTGCCTTGGTGGGATACGGCTGGTTTATTGAAAAAAAAAAAAGATAATACAGAATTCTTCCATACAGAATCCTTCCTCTCTAGGTTATGCATGTCATCAATGATGGTGAAAGTGTTTCTTCTTCTTTGGAGATGACCCAGTTGAAACAAAAAAAATACAGTGGTCCCTCGTTTTTCGTAGTTAATCCGTTCCTGGAGTTGCTACTATTAACGAAATCTAAGATTTGCGAATCAATTTTCCCCATAAGAAATAAAGTAAATACAATTAATCCGTTCCTGACACCCAGAAGTATTAAAACAAAAAAATTTTTTACATGAAATATACAGGTAGTACATAAACAATACAATGGGAAATGATGAATGAAACATTAACAGCATAACACTTACTTTTAATGGAGATTCTTCTTAGTGTATGGGAGACTGGAGGAGGAGAGAGATTGGATTGTTTATAGTTTGGAAGGGGAATCCCCTTCCATCAACACCACAGGTACCATTTCCTTTTCTGGGGTTGCTTCTCTTCTCTGTTTCTTAATGCCACTAGAACCACCTTGAGAGTCACTGGAGTCCTGTCTCACAAAATAACTGTGGAGAGAGCTCTGTTTCTGGCGTCTCTTTAACACTTCCCTAAAATGACCCAAGACTTTGTCACTGTACATGTTGCCAACATGGCTTGCAACAACCTTGTCAGGGTGATGCTTCTCCATAAAGCTTTCCATCTTACCCCACATAGCAAAAATCTCTTTAATTTCTGAAGAAGGCACCTTCTTCCATCTCTCTTCCTCCTCCTCTGCAGCAAGATTCTGAGCTGTGATCTGTTGCTGTTCCTGCTGAAGCTCTTGCAGCTCCTCAGTGGTGAGCTCTTTGTTGTGGTCTTCCACCAATTCTTCCACATCCTCCAAACTCACATTCAACCCCATGGAACTCCCCAGTGCCACAATTGATTTAACAACAGACATAGGCTCATCAGGGTCAGTCCCAAACCCTTCAAAATCCCTCTTGTCGACACAATCTGGCCACAATTTTCTCCAAGCAGAGTTCAAAGTCCTGGTAGTCACTCCCTCCCAAGCCATACCTATAAGGGTTATGCAATGGAGGATGCTGAAGTGTTCTCTCCAAAATTCCCTTAGGGTCAAGTGAGTGTCTGTGGTCACAGTCAAGCACCTGTGAAACATTGCTTTGGTGTAGAGTTTTTTAAAGTTTGCAATGACCTGCTGGTCCATGGGCTGGAGGAGAGGAGTGGTATTCGGGGGCAAGAACTTTACTGTGATGAACCCAAACTCCTCGAAAATTAGGTTATCCAAGTTTGGAGGATGAGCAGGTGCATTGTCCATTACTAGCAGGCACTTGAGATCCAATTTCTTTTTGAGGAGGTAATTCTTCACACTAGGGCCAAACACTTCATTGAACCACTCGACGAAAATTTCCCTCGTGACCCATGCCTTACTATTAGATTTCCAAAACACACACAATTTACTCTTCATAACATTGTTTTTCCTGAACACTCTGGGATTTTCAGAATGGTACACTAGTAATGGCTTCACTTTGAAATCCCCACTAGCATTAGCACAGAACATTAGTGTCAGCCTGTCTTTCACAGGCTTGTGTCCTGGCATTGCCTTTTCCTCCTGTGTAATGAAGGTCCTCTTTGGCATTTTCTTCCAAAAGAGGCCTGTTTCGTCACAACTGAACACTTGTTCAGGTTTCAGTCCTTCAGCCTCTATGTACTCCTTGAATTCATGCACATATTTTTCAGCCGCCTTGTGGTCCGAACTGGCAGCCTCACCATGCCTTACCACACTGTGTATGCCTGTACAGTTCTTAAATCTCTCAAACCAACCTTTGCTGGCCTTAAATTCACTCATATCACCACTATTTTCAGGCAATTTCTTTACCAGATCGTTGTGCAACTGCCTAGCCTTTTCACAAATAATCGAAGTCATAAGAGTATCTCCTGCTAATTGTTTCTCATTTATCCACACCAATAATAACTTCTCAACCTCTTCGAGTACTGGTGATATCATTTTTGTCAGCAAAGTTACCCCCTTTGCAACAACAGCATCCTTGATTTCCCTTTTCTTGGCCACTATTGAACATACGGTTGTGTAGGGTTTCTTATACATCCTGGCCAGTTCGGCCACACTTGTGCCACTTTCATATTGTTCAATGATGTTTTTCTTAAATTCAATCGTATTTCTCACCTTCTTTACCACAGGCTTGGCACTAGGAGCTTTCTTTGGACCCATGGTAGCTTATTTAGTACTTGCAAGCACTACAATAAATGGATTATGAAATATTTCGCTGGAGCACGTGAGGGGACCTTCACTCACTGGTAAACAATGCCAGACTGGCTGCTGCCCCAGCTCACACTGTGGGTACACGTCCCGGATGAACTACTACTCACGAGTCAACCTATGAAAAGTGAGCCCATGTTTATACGAAAATATCCCTATGATTTCCGAAATCTATGATTCGCCAGAACTACGAAAAGCATGGGATCACTGTAATAATAATACAGTCTCCAAAAGTCTGCACTATTATCAAAGGAACATCTTTACCACATTACAAATATACTGTAGTAACAATAGTACTTTGTACCCAATATTTGTAGTTCTTCTTTCAACAAACCAGCCATATCCCACCGAGGCAGGGTGACCCAAAAAGAAAAACAAGTCTTTTTTTTTAACTTTAGTCATATATACAGGAGAAGGGGTTACTAGCCCCTTGCTCCCGGCATTTTAGTCACCTCGTATGGCACACATAGCTTACAGAGGAAGAATGCTGTTCCACTTCCCCATGGGAAATATTTATAGTCATTTATTTTAAAATAAATACTGGATATAAACTTTATTTTTGCGGATTACCATCTAATCACAAGTGCACGGGAGTGTATTTTTGCAAGTAGTGATGCTTTACTGAACAGCCTCTCTTCACTTAGTGACATAGTACTCATTTACCAACAACTCGGACTTACGACGGGCACTGACCAGTATGCATAACTAATTTCCTCTATTCGGTTTATTACAATATACGCACAGTACACTACTGTATAACATATAAAATATACCAGAAATGATATAAATGGTGCAAATGTGACATTAAAACAATATCAAATATGGTTCACACAGACTCACTCCCATTATAGTGTGCTCCTCACTTAGCGACGAATTCGTTTACCGAAGTGGTCTTAGGAACGGAACTCCATCGTTAAGTGAGGAGAGGTTGTATTACATTTAAACAATAATTATACCAAGGCACTGTGCATAGCTTCATAATACTTACATAAGCAGGTCCAGATCCTGCCAATCCACATGCAGCATCCATCTGGTACTCTGGAATCTCTGTGCAGAATCCTACAGAACTGAGAATTGAATTCATAGCAACACTATCAGTTGAAGAGGCATATGTTCCAAGGGTGTACACTGAAGGATTAAAAATACTTTTGGTTTAATCTTTGATTAATACACACAGAAAATTAAATTACGTGAATGCACGAAATACAGCCTCTCCTCACTTAACAACAGAGTTAGGGACCTAAGAAACCCATCGGTAAACAAATTCATTGCTAACTGAGGAATCACCCACTTCAAAAGTGTCACCACTCAAAATTAAAACATTCAGTTTAATGTTTGTATTGGACTGATGAAGCCACTGTGTGGTGAAACGTTTCTTCAATAAAGATTCCCATGTGTTGCATAAGAGTCTCAATTCTTCAACTTGTCAGTTTTCTAAACCATTCATCACACAAGGAGTAGATGTATTTTGTTGTTGATATACCGTAGCACTTTACCTTTGAAGAGTTTCAAGAGTTTATCTACTCTCTGAGCCCGGCCATAGGCCAGGCTCGTCTGGTACTTGCCTGGTCAACCAGGCTGTTGGTGTTGGAGGCCCGCTGCCCCACATATCCATCACATCATGGTTGATCTGACAGCTTGCATTGTCACCGCTGCTCTAACATAGTTCTTTATTTCTGTGAAATTCAATGAAAATTTCTCTAAAGTCTTGGGTATCCTTCACAGAAGCTTGCGTCACTGCTATCAGTGTTGATATACATAAGAATAATCCTGATTTGATTCTCAAATTATTGTGTTTTCTTCCATGATAGCTGCCATGGTGCTGGATTACTGTCCATAATTTATCCTTACTATTGCTAATTAATTTTAAAGTTTGTATAATTTTAAATCTGCCTGAAATGTTTACACAACTATGGGCTTTTGTGTGCATGTAACAACTTAGGCTACACATTTATTCATCCTGGTAAATAAACATGCCACCTACAAAGCACAAAATTATCTGAAACTTCCTCTAGAAGAAGCAATCTCAAGTTATTGCATGGAAATCTCCAAAGAAAACAAAATTCGACAATCACTACAGGTATGCCCTTTTGGGGATATCTAAATACAGTGGACCCTTGCCTAACAATATTAATCCGTTCCTGAGAGCTCAACGTTAGGCGAAATTATCGTTAGACGAATTAATTTACCCCATACAAAATAATGGAAATTAAATTAATCTGTTCCTGACACCCTAAAGTATGAAAAAAAAAATTTTTACCACATGAAATATTAATTTTAATGTACACAAACTGAAGAAGACATGACACTTACCTTTATTGAAGATCTGGTGATGACTGATGGGATGGGAGGAGGGGAGAGTGTGGATGGTCTTAGTGTTTAGAAGGGGAATCCCCTTCCATTAGGACTTGAGGTAGCAAGTCCTTTTCCGGGGTCACTTCCCTTCTTCTTTTAATGCCACTAGGACCAGCTTGAGAGTCACTGGACCTCTGTCGCACAACATATCTGTCCATAGAGGCCTGTACCTCTCGTTCCTTTATGACTTTTCTAAAGTGGTTCACAACATTGTCCATGTAATAGTCACCAGCATGGCTTGCAATAGCTGTGTCAGGGTGATTTTCATCCATAAAGGTTTGCACTTTAAGCCACATTGCACACATTTCCTTAATCTTTGAAGTAGGCAACTTCCTCAATTTCTCTCTCCCCTCCTCCGAAGCAGTTTCCTCAGGTCTGGCCTCTTGCTGTTGAAGATGATCTAGCAGCTCATCAGTGGTTAGTTCTTCATTGTCCTCTTCCACCAACTCTTCCACATCCTCCCCACTAACCTCACCAATATGAGCACTAGTTCCAGGTATTTTTTTCTGTTCACCTGGGTGTTAGTCAACTGTTGTGGGTCGCATCCTGGGGGACAAGATTAAGGACCCCAATGGAAATAAGTTAGACAGTCCTCGATGATGCACTGACTTTCTTGGGTTATCCTGGGTGGCTAACTCTCTGGGGTTAATCGTTTCTTGGTAATTGTTTCACATCTTCGAGTAATACAGCTGATGGTGGTGCAGCAACAGCAACAGCTGACTGTGGTGCAGCAGCAGCTGTGGTGCAGCAACAGCTGACTGGTCCAGCAACAGTTGACCGAGGTGCAGCAGCAGCTGACTGTGGTGCAGCAGCAGCTGTGGTGCAGCAACAGCTGACTGATCCAGCAACAGCTGACTGATCCAGCAACAGCTGACTGGTCCAGCAACAGCTGACCGAGGTGCAGCAGCAGCTGACTGTGGTGCAGCAGCAGCTGACTGTGGAACGATAGTATTTCTCACCCTTTTTACCACAGGGTTGGCACTAGAAGCTTTCTTGGGGCCCATGGTCACTTATTTTGCTGGTGAAATCACTAAAAACGCTGTGATAATATGAAATGCTCTGATTGTATGCTTGGATGTGACCGCAGTGGCTGGCTTGTAAACACTGCCACCCACGGAACAAGTAAGGCTGGCTCAGGCCGCACGTGGACGCGTCTCGAACGAATTGCGTAGAGTGAGTTTTTTAGCGCAAGGCGAGGCAAAAATTTTGTGTTAAAATGTATCGCTAGGCAGATTTAACGTTATGCAATGCGTTCGTTAGGCTAGGGTCCACTGTATCCTGGCGAGCTTGGCCACACGTACACCACTTTCATATTTTGCTACAGCTTCTTCCTTGAATTCTATCATGTTTCTCACTTTCTTTATCAAAGGGATGGCACTCTGAACTTTCTTTGGCCCCATGGTGGCTTATTTCACAGTCACAATTAATAAACAAGCACCAAAAGCTATGAACATATGGAGTATTCCTAACTCAACGAGAGAGAGAGAGAGAGAGAGATGCAGACTGAGTGTGATATGCACGAGGAAGCAGCGTTGCCAATGGGTGGACGTGTCTCATACCAATGATTTCCGAGTGAATGCATGAAATCCAGGGGGAAATTTCGCTGAAAAAAGTGCTTGATTTCCGAATTGTACAATTTCCACAAAGGATGATAACAGGAGGGTCACTTAACGATGAAGTTCTGCTCCTAAGACCACGTTGGTAAATGAAATCATCGCTAATTGAGGAATCACCCCTCACTGATACTTCAGAAATGTCACCACCTGAAATTAAAACATTCAGTGCTATGTTTGCTGTAAAAATCCTTTCAATCAATTCATTATTAACAATGATACAACATGAAAGAGGTCAATAACTTACTTCCAAGATACGTACAGTATTCCAGGAAACACGAATATAGCTGATTACTTGGGAAAAAATTTTTTGAGATGACCAAACTTTTTTCATTCTTTGCATAGGATAAGGGTGATCATCCAAAATTACCCTTCAGGCTCATAACATCTTCTGTAATGGTCGCAGTCATTTTTTTTGTTTTTATCCCTCCCTGCCCTCTGCTGCCCACCCTTCAATACCTCCCCATATAATGTCAGTTTTATTCATTTGGGCAACTTTATCATTCTTCTACGTTATTTATGTTATACCTAATGTTATTCTGTAATAAATATGATAGGTGGATAACCTTTATTGACAGTAATAGTATAATTATACAGTACAGTAGGGCCCCATTTTATGGTGTTTTGCCTTACGGCATTCCACTAATACAACAATTTCAAATTATGACCAAAATTTGCTATTCGGCAAGCGGTCTTTCAAATACAGTGCATCCCACCCAGTTTGTTCACATTCTATGTGAGCACATCTCTCTATTATGTCTGGAAATTTTCCAAAATTTCAAGTGTTTTAAAGTTGTGTATTTTATATATACAGTGGACCCCCGCATACCGATGGCATCACATAACGATTAATCCGCATACCGCTTGCTTTAATCGCAAAAATTTTGCCTCGCATACCGCTTAAAAACCCGCTCACCGATTTTCGTCCGAGACGCGTCCAATGTGTGCCCTCAGCCAGCCTCACATGTGCCGCCGGTGGCATTGTTTACCAGCCAGCCTCCGCGGTAACATCCAAGCATACAATCGGAATATTTCGTATTATTACAGTGTTTTCGGTGCTTTTTCTGGAAAATAAGTGACCATGGGCCCCAAGAAAGCTTCTAGTGCCAACCCTACAGCAATAAGGGTGAGAATTCCAATAGAGATGAAGAAAGAGATCATTGATAAGTATGAAAGTGGAGTGCGTACCGCTGACCTGGTCAGGTTGTACAAGAAATCCCAATCAACCATCGCTACTATTGTGGGCACCAGAAAGGCAATCAAGGAAGCTGTTCTTGCCAAAGGTTTAACTGTGTTTTTGAAACAAAGATCGCAAGTGATGGAAGATGTTGAGAGACTCTTATTGGTGTGGATAAATGAAAAACAGCTAGCAGGAGATAGCGTCTCTCAAGCGATCATAAATGAAAAGGCTAGGAAGTTGCATGAGGATTTAATTAAAAAAATGCCTGCAACTAGTGCTGATGTGAGTGAATTTAAGGCCAGCAAAGGTTGGTTTGAGAGATTTAAGAAGCGTAGTGGCATACATAGTGTGATAAGGCATGGTGAGGCTGCCAGTTCGGACCACAAAGCGGCTGAAAAATATGTGCATGAATTCAAGGAGTACATAGAGACTGAAGGACTGAAACCTGAACAAGTGTTTAATTGTGATGAAACAGGCCTGTTTTGGAAGAAAATGCCAAGCAGGACCTACATTACTCAGGAGGAAAAGGCACTCCCAGGACATAAGCCTATGAAAGACAGGCTTACTTTGTTGATGTGTTCCAATGCTAGTGGTGATTGCAAAGTTAAGCCTTTATTAGTGTATCACTCTGAAACTCCCAGAGTGTTCAGGCAAAAGAATGTCCTCAAGGAGAATTTGTGTGTGCTGTGGAGGGCAAACAGTAAGGCATGGGTCACTAGGGACTTTTTCTATGACTGGTTACACCATCCATTTGCCCCCAATGTGAAAGATTACCTAACTGAAAAGAAATTAGAACTTAAGTGCCTCCTGGTGTTAGACAATGCCCCTGGTCATCCTACAGACGTGGCAGAGCGACTTTATGGGGACATGAAATTCATTAACATCAAGTTTTTGCCTCCTAATACCACTCCTCTCCTGCAGCCCATGGACCAGCAGGTTATTGCAACTTCAAAAAACTGTACACAAAAGCTCTGTTTGAAAGGTGCTTTGTAGTGACCTCAGAAACTCAACTGACTCTAAGAGAGTTAGGAGAGAGCACTTTAATATCCTCAATTGTGTAAACCTTATAGGTAAGGCTTGGGAGGGAGTGACTAAAAGACCTTGAACTCTGCTTGGAAGAAACTGTGGCCAGAAGTGTAGACAAAAGGGATTTTGAAGGGTTTGAGGCTAACCCTGAGAGGATTATGCCAGTTGAGGAATCCATTGTGGCATTGGGAAAGTCCTTGGGGTTGGAGGTTAGTGGGGAGGATGTGGAAGAGTTGGTGGAGGAGGACAATGAAGAACTAACCACTGATGAGCTGATAGATCAACTTCAACAGCAAGAGGCCAGACCTGAGGAAACTGGTTCAGAGGAGGGGAGAGAGAAATTGAAGAAGTTGCCTACTACAAAGATTAAGGAAATGTGTGCAAAGTGGCTTGAAGTGCAAACCTTTTTTGATGAAAAATCACCCTCACACAGCTATTGCAAGCCGTGTTGGCAACCTGTACACTGACAATGTTGTGAAAACACTTTAGGGAAGTCATAAAGGAACGTGAGGTACAGGCCACTATGGACAGATATGTTGTGCGAAAGAAGTCCAGTGACTCTGAAGCTGGTCCTAGTGGCATTAAAAGAAGAAGGGAAGTAACCCAGAAAAGGACTCGACACCTCAAGTCTTAATGGAAGGGGATTCCCCTTCTAAACACTAACACTCTCTCTCCCCTCCTCCCATCCCATCAATCATCACCAGATCTTCAATAAAAGTAAGTGTCATGTAAGTGTGCATGCCTTTTTCAGTTTGTGTGTATTAAAATTAACATTTCATGTGGTAAAAATTTTTTTTTTCATACTTTTGGGTGTCTTGCACGGATTAATTTTATTTCCATTATTTCTTATGGGGAAAATTCTTTCGCATACCGATTATTTCGCATAACAATGACCCCTCTTGCACGGATTAAAATCGGTATGCGGGGGTCCACTGTACTCTGATAATTATAGTTATGTGTACCTGCACCTAAATATACTTACACACTGTGCTGGCATGTAGGTACACACTAAAATCACTAAGAGTCTCTCTACTCAAAACCATACAATAATCTCTTGGGCCCATTAACCCGTAAATGGTCCAAATGTAAATAAATGTTTTATTTTTCCTGCCTTCAAATATAGCACGATTGGCCTGAGATGCCTTGTCAGCACAGAATGGGTCATAACACTCAGTGTGCACTGTATTAAAAAAATCTGGGACCACTTAGTACCTTGTGGGAGCACCAGTTTAAATGAGCACCAGCTAGAGCAAACAGTGGGGCAAACACCTGGGATTCACTGATTTCATGTAGTATTAACTCTTCCATTTTAAGAGGAAAGTGATGTTGACCCCGAGTTTAGTGGCTTTGAGGTGGATGTGGGCATAAGTGGTCCAGGAAATATCAAAAAACCTCTATAATAACCCATGTGCAACATTTGTGCAACACCCTTTCAGAATATCTTATAACCTATGCCCTAAGTAAAGAGAAACAATTCTGGAACATAATACTTGTTGAGCAGACTGGCTGGCTGGCTGGGTATCTGGCTGGCCAGCTGCATGGCTGGCCGGCTGCTGGCGGCCTGGCTCCATTTGTTTGTCTATGTCTATCTCTGTCTATCTGTCTCTGTCTCTATCTCTGTCTCACTAGTACACATAAATACAAGTGTACATAGTGAAAATTACCTAGGATAACCCAAAAAATCCAGACAGAGTGCTATACTCTGCTTGAAGATATGAGTAAACTTGATGATGCAGTCTTGTGGCTCTCTCTGAGACAGAGAGCTAGATGGATAGACAGATAGACAGGGAGCTTGACAAACAGACAAATAGACAGACAGACAGACATGTTTGCGTACCAGTGAAAAGAAAGCAAGGGCTGATGCTCATCAAATGTCAGCTTTTATCTAATGTTATCTCATCATGTCACTGTCAGGGGAGGACTGAGGTTTTTTTCCATGCTTCAAGGAAAATTATTATTTTCTTCTTTTCTTTTTCTTCTTTTTGTATATATTCCAAGACAATAGTAAATGGCCAAGGCAGGTGTGAATGTCCACCTGTCAGTGTGTTTGTGACAATGTGAGCACAATTTCAGTACCTAATACTAGTGTCAGAACAAAGATTGGTTATGAAATGACAAGAACTACTATAAATTGTAAGTATCAGAACATAAAAATTACATAAAATAATATGAAAAATAGAAAAAAAGGTATATCAGCAACACTTCCGCAAACAGCAGGAGTCAAATGTTGCTGTCAAGTGAGCATCCAGTGCCAACTTCTGGGCCTCATATCCTATAACACTTAGAAAAATGTGCTCTTTATTTTCATTAAAAAAATTATTTTTTTTATTTTTCAAAATATTCAGGGCACTGGGGTAGTGAACGTATATATATGTTTGGACCATTTATGGGTTAAATGTTGTGTATTACGTTAATACAGTGGAACCTCAAATATCGAACTTAATCCGTTCCAGGAGTTAGTTCTAAATTCAAAAAGTCTGAAAAGCGATGCAATATTTCCCAAAAGAAATAATGGAAATATGTACAATTAATCCGTTCCAGAAACCCAAAAATATTCACAAAAAATACATTTCATAGAGATTAATTATAGTTTTATATACACTGAAAGCAGTGAAGAGTTTTTATGAGGATAGTGAGGCTCAAGTTAGAGTATGTAGGAAGGAGGGAAATTATTTCCCGGTAAAAGTAGGCCTTAGACAGGGATGTGTGATGTCACCGTGGTTGTTTAATATATTTATAGATGGGGTTGTAAGAGAAGTAAATGCGAGGGTCTTGGCAAGAGGTGTGGAGTTAAAAGATAAAGAATCACACATAAAGTGGGAGCTGTCACAGTTGCTCTTTGCTGATGACACTGTGCTCTTGGGAGATTCTGAAGAGAAGTTGCAGAGATTGGTGGATGAATTTGGTAGGGTGTGCAAAAGAAGAACATTAAAAGTGAATACAGGAAAGAGTAAGGTTATGAGGATAACAAAAAGATTAGGTGATGAAAGATTGGATATCAGATTGGAGGGAGGGGTATGGAGGAGGTGAATGTATTCAGATATTTGGGAGTGGACGTGTCAGCGGATGGGTCTATGAAAGATGAGGTGAATCATAGAATTGATGAGGGGAAAAGGGTTTGGAGCGGTGCACTTAGGAGTCTGTGGAGACAAAGAACTTTCCTTGGAGGCAAAGAGGGGAATGTATGAGAGTATAGTTTTACAAACACTCTTATATGGGTTGAAGGCATGGGGGGATGAAATGTTGCAGCGAGGGAGAAGGCTGGAGGCAGTGGAGATTTCCCATTCTGAGGGCAATGTGTGGTGTGAATATAAATGCAGAAAAATTGGGTAGTTTGGAAGTTAGGAGGAGGTGCGGGATTCCCAAAAACTGTTGTCCAGAGGGCTGAAGAAGGATTGTTGAGGTGGTTTCGGACATTTTAAGAGAATGGAGCGAAAAGAGTGACTTCAAAAGGGGTATCAGTCTGTAGTGGAAGGAAGGTGGGGTAGGGGTTGGGCCCAGGAAAGGTTGGAGGGAGGGGTAAAGGGAGGTTTGTGTGCGAGGGGCTTGGACTTCCAGCAGGCATGTGTGAGCGTGGTTTTATAGGAGTGAATGGAGACAAATGGTTTTTAATACTTGACGTGCTGTTGGAGTGTGAGCAAAGTAACATTTAAAGAAGGGATTCAGGGAAACCGGCAGGCGGACTTGAGTCCTGGAGATGGGAAGTACAGTGCCCGCACTCTGAAGGAGGGGTGTTAATGTTGCAGTTTAAAAAACTGTAGTGTAAAGCACCCTTCTGGCAAGACAGTGATGGAGTGAATGATGGTGAAAGTTTTTCTTTTTCGGGCCACCCTGCCTTGGTGGGAATCGGCCAGTGTGATAAAAAAAAAAAAAAAAAAAATACACACAACAAATGTAGTGTTCAATTATGTATTAATAAATTTAAATAAACATAGAAAATAACATTTTAATTACCTTTATTGAAGATTGGTGATGGCATCTGGAAGATAGGGAGGAGAGAGGGAGTTTTGGGTTGTATTTGAAGGGGAATCCCCTCCATTAGGTCTTTAGGGATCAAAGTGCTCTCTGGGGTTACTTCTCTTCTTGGGCTTTTAATGCCACTAGGACCAGCTTGAGAGTCACTGGACCACTGTCTCACAAAATAACTGTCCACAGTCCTCTGTTTCTGGTGCCTCTTTAAGATTTCCAAAATGGGACATGGTTCTGTCACTGAACTTGTTGCAAAGATGGCTTGTTTCAGGTTGCTCAGGGTGGTACTTCTCCACAAACATTTGGACATCATTCCACTTCTGTATTATTTCCTACTTCACATCTATGGTGTTTCTCACTTTCTTTACCACAGGGGTACCACTAGCAAGTTTCTTTGGGCACATTGTAGCTTATTTCACAGTCCCACAAGCACTAAACACAATGAAATAATCGTAAAATGTTTGAATGATAGCGCAAAGTAGTGTTCACTCAAGCATCAACAAAAGCAGACTGGCTCACAGTGCCTGCATGGGGACGCAGACAGAGTGAGCTGCCGGACAGGTCTGGTACCTGGCGGTTCAAAAATAGGAGTGAGTTCGATAATAGGGACAAAGTTGGTTCGAAAAAAGGGTTCTATTTTCGAAGAGTTTGGTAAGCAATACGTTTGAAATTTGAGGTTCCACTGTATAGACATTTCCATTAATCCATCTATGATATATTTTTCAAAATCATATAATAAACATGCCACACAACATATAAACATGATACATACACCCACAGTATAAAATTGACATAAATATGAGATTTGTTTACCAAATGGTTGGTAGGTGTTGGAAGAATTATTTTTTCTCTAGTCAAAAATCATTTACTTAACTGTAGAAAAATATTCCTTTCGTATGCCTTCTGTCTGTAGCTATTCACAACCCTTGTGGGTTTAGCACTAATTTGTAATAATAATAATAATAATAATAATAATAATAATAATAATAATAATAATAATAATAATAATAATAATAATAATAATAATAATAATAATAATAATCACTCTGAATAAGTAAGTTTATTCAGGTTTACACAAATACAGTTTCATACAGCAACATCGCGGCAGCGGCAGCGACAGCAGAGGCAGCAAGCTCTGTCATTTTTCTCACCTGCAGAGCCCACCAACGCTTCAATGATGGCCTAATTGCAATCATAACTGCACTAACATACGTAGAACCCAGCATGACCCAAGATAATCAACAGTGATGCCTACAAAGCGAAAAATTACTGAGTGAAGCGAAGACTGCCCCACAAACTCCAAGCACAACCCTGCTGCCAGAAGACTACCTACTCCAAGCTCTTAACTATCTTTTTTTATTTATTTTTTTTATTTAGTAATTTGAGCATACATACAGAGGTACAAAAAAAATACAGGTAAGAGCAGCATGCCAAAGCCACTTATATGCATAGCATTACGGGCTGGCCTAAAATTAACTTAAGATTAACTAAGCATTTAGATTAACTAGTTTCTTCATCTAACCACAGAAACTCCTGTATTACTATGAGACCAACTAATAGAAGAAACAGCACTAAGAACAGCAAGGTAGTGCCTAGAAATCGACTATTCCATAAGACGACCCAGCAGAACACCGGTGCACCATCCACCCCCCTTACAACCCAGAGCAATGCATCAACAACAACAAACATGGCCGAATCACTGTCACCCACCAACCCAGGCGACTCGACAACAACAATACCAACCGTGACTGACTCCCTCTCTACCTCTACTACCTTCATAGGATTTAACCCAGCTGATATGCTCCCAGGTACGACTAATGATCCTGACACTCTAAAGCACTACATCACCACCCTAACGGTGGATAACTTGAATCTTCGTGCTGAAAATATGTCTCTCCGTGCAACAATAACAAACCATGAATCTAAGTTACTTCACCTTGAGAACAAGATCAACAACCTTGAACAACAGCTAACATCATCTGGCATGACTGATTTTGGCAAGACCCTCCAATAAGTCATAGCCAGCCACACAGATCAAATAACTTCCCTAAACACGAAGATTGATAATGCCATCAAGGACTGGAAAACAAACATGGATACCCAATTGAACAATTATTTTGCTAACCAAGATGATAAGACAGAGCAAGACAAGTTATCTGAAGCAGTAGTAATTAACACTCCACTCTTTCCCAGCGAATTTAACCATTCCAACTGCAAAGATAAAACTCTCCAGATCATACGTGACCACCTACATGCTAATGTACCACTGTCGGAAATAAAAGAATCGTGGTTACTAGGGAACCAAAGTAGAAAAAGTGTTATGATCAGATTTCACACACGAGACAGGAAAAAAGATCTAATAATTTCATCTATTAAAGCAAAAAAAGATATATACAGTGGACCCCCGGTTTACGATCAGCTCCCAATGTGACCAATTATGTAAGTGTATTTATGTAAGTGCGTTTGTATGTGTATGTTTGGGGTCTGAAATGGACTAATCTAATTCACAATATTCCTTATGGGAGCAAATTGGGTCAGTACTGGCACCTGAACATACAGTGGACCCCCGGTATTCGATATTAATCCATTCCTGAGAGCTCATCGAATACCGATAATATCGAAAACCGAATAAATTTTCCTCATAAGAAATAATGAAAATTAAATTAATCCATGCAAGACACCTAAAAGTATGAAAAAAAAAAATTTACTACATGAAATATTAAGTTTAATGCAATAGAATAATTACAAGAACAATAAAATAATTGACACCTTTAATTAATGAAGATCTGGTGATGATTGATGGGATGGAAGGAGGGGAGAGGTGTTAGTGTTTAGAAGGGGAATCCCCTTCCATTAGGACTTGAGGCAGCAAGTCCTTTTCCAGGGTTACTTCCCTTCTTCTTTTAATGCCACTAGGACCAGCTTGAGAGTCACTGGACCTCTGTCGCACAACAAATCTGTCCATAGAGCTCTGTACCTCCCATTCCTTTACGATTTGTCTAAAATGGGCCACAACATTGTCATTGTAATAGCTGTGTTAGGGTGATTTTCATCCATAAAGGTTTGCACTTCAACCCACTGTGCACACATTTCCTTAATTTTTGAAGTAGGCACAATGTATTCCACAACTGGTATAGGCTTCTCAGGGTTAGCCCCAAACCCTTCAAAATCTTTCTTAATTTCAATACTAATTCTCACCCTTTTTACCACAGGGTTGGCACTAGAAGCTTTCTTGGGGCCCATGGTGACTTATTTTGCAGAAACAAGCACCAAACACAGTGATGAAATGGATAATATGGAATGTACCGAATGTATCCTTAGATGCGCGCACACTGGCTGGCTTGTGAACACTGGCACACAAGGGGCAGTTCAGGCCACATGTGGACAGGTCTCGTACGAATCGTATCAAATACCAGGTTTTCAATCGAATACTGAGGAAAATTTTTTGCAATATAATGCATCGAATACCAGACTTATCGAATACTGATGCCACGATTCGGGGGCCCATGTCTTCTGGAATAAAATATATAAAAACCGGGGGGTCCCTTTCTTTAATGAGTGTTCAAAAGAAAAAACAGAACCCCCCCTGTACAAGGGAAAAAGCAAAAATGTGGATATGATAAAATTTCCCCGTGTTTGTACGTGATGGACAAATTCTGTAGATGAATAGAAATTCCCTTTCATGTGCAAACATTACAGAGTTGCTGTATTAGTGACCAATCCTTACTACATTAGTGTATGTTACTATGTCATTATGGAACTAATCCCGTACTACACCCCCTGATAGTATTTCTCCCTCATTACCAGGTGTCCCACACGTTTTTTGTGTGACCAATTTGTGTTATTTCCCAGTTTCCCAAATTTCACAATTTATTTTTAGTTAATAGGATATTACTCTTTAAAAATATCTGTATTACCTTTTTCTTTCTACTTAAGCACTTTTAAAAAATTCTTTTTTAAATCATCCCTAATTTTCCTTTTTCCCTAATACAAATAACAAATGTGTATGTTCCTACTACACTACTTGCAATCCCTTGAACTCTTCCTGCTAGTTTAAACTACCTAAAAATAATATTCCTATAGTGATTTAATTGTTCAAACTTTATGCTTTAGGAAATTCCCTACTCCAGATTTTCTATTTTGTGACTATATTGTGTGTGCAATTTTTATACAGTGGACCCCCGGGTTAACGATTTTTTTATCCAGAAGTATGTTCAGGTCCCGTACGACCGAATTTTTTCCCCCAAAAAAATTTTTGTGAAGTGATTGCCATTTGGGGCCCCCAAAAATACAGTACAAACGCATTACATAAATACACTTACTAATTGGTACATTCGGAGGTATCGTTTGGGGGGGCCAGTATTCAATTGTTATTGTTAAGGCCCAAAATATTTTTGTGCTATACAACTACCTCTATTTTTTTTACTTTTTATAGTACAAAAAAAAAAATTGTTGAATTATTTATTTAAAAAACCCAGACTTACCCAAAATCAATTTTCTATCTTGTTATATCTCCCAAATTTTTAATTTTGTTTACCATTATTTAATTTTGTCCCTATATATTTTTTCCCCTTTTTTTTAGCTTTTTCATAACAACCCTTAGTTATATTTACAATTGTTAAATAATCAAGGGGCTTTCTCAGGTGCTAAATGTAATAGTTCACTATTTTACCTTATATTCCCTAGTCATTTATTTGATTTCCCCTTATTTTTTCACCCCAATATTTTTAGTCCCTTTTATTCTCTCCTTTATTTTTAGTTTAAAGAAATACCTTAGCTCAAATTTTTACATTTGTTTAAAAAAATCAGGTGCTATCTTTTAGCTTTGAATATTTCTTTTTCTTTAATTAATTCTAACTTAGATTCACTTTAAATCTATGATAAAAAGATTGATCCCGAACCCAAAACCCCTTTTTTGAAAGACTTAAATGAAACAAAACAGTAAATGTAACTTTAAAAAAAAGAAAAAATCAAAGGCACTTCTCAGAGCCAACAAAAAATAACCGTCTTTTAAATACAATATCAGATCTTTAAGCAAGCATTCGATGACCTCATGCATTCAAATTCCTTGCATGCCATATGTCCATATTCATAACTAAACCTGGGTAAAGCCTGATACTACAGTGTTCTTGCCCTTCCCGGTTCAAGCCCGCACAACTGTGGCCCGATCGCAAGGGGGTGGTACAGCTATATATATCAGACCAAATAGGGCTGTATCATAATACTTGCACAAGGGATGAAAAAGGGGAAAATTAATACTAAATTTTAAATAAAAACCCCCAAAAAAACCTCTCAGAGTGAAAAACATCAACAGAGTACCCCAGTCAAAAATTGCTTCGTTAGGGGATTTAACGTTATGCAATACGTTTGTTAGGCGAGGGTCCACTGTATTACTATAGAATAAATATGATGGGTAGATAACCTTTATTAACATCGAACTTAAGCTAAAAGAATCCTTTAGGAGTCAGGAATCGCGGGAAGAACTAAAAGCCATAAATGAAATCGAAAGAAACCCCAAATTTTTTCTTCTCCCATGCCAAATCAAAAACGAAGGGAAAAACGTCCAGTATTGGGCCCCTACTTAAACAAGATGGGTCCTACACAGATGACAACAAGGAAATGAGTGAGCTACTCAAGTCCCAATATGACTCAGTTTTTAGCAAGCCGCTAACCAGACTGAGAGTCGAAGATCAAAATGAATTTTTTATGAGAGAGCCACAAAATTTGATTAACACAAGCCTATCCGATGTTATCCTGACGCCAAATGACTTCGAACAGGCGATAAATGACATGCCCATGCACTCTGCCCAGGGCCAGACTCATGGAACTCTGTGTTCATCAAGAACTGCAAGAAGCCCCTATCACGAGCCTTTTCCATCCTATGGAGAGGGAGCATGGACACGGGGTCGTCCCACAGTTACTAAAAACAACAGACATAGCCCCACTCCACAAAGGGGCAGTAAAGCAACAGCAAAGAACTACAGACCAATAGCACTAACATCCCATATCATAAAAATCTTTGAAAGGGTCCTAAGAAGCAAGATCACCACGCATCTAGAAACCCATCAGTTACACAACCCAGGGCAACATGGGTTTAGAACAGGTCGCTCCTGTCTGTCTCAACTATTGGACACTACGACAAGGTCCTAAATGCACTAGAAGACAAAAAGAATGCAGATGTAATATATACAGACTTTGCAAAAGCCTTCGACAAGTGTGACCATGGCGTAATAGCGCACAAAATGCGTGCTAAAGGAATAACAGGAAAAGTCGGTCGATGGATCTATAATTTCCTCACTAACAGAACACAAGAGAGTAGTCGTCAACAGAGTAAAGTCCGAGGCAGCTACGGTGAAAAGCTCTGTTCCACAAGGCACAGTACTCGCTCCCATCTTGTTCCTCATCCTTATATCCGACATAGACAAGGATGTCAGCCACAGCCCGTGTCTTCCTTTGCAGATGACACCGAATCTGCATGACAGTGTCTTCCATTGCAGACACTGCAAAGCTCCAGGCAGACATCAACCAAATCTTTCAGTGGGCTGCAGAAACAATATGAAGTTCAACGATGAGAAATTTCAATTACTCAGATATGGTAAACATGAGGAAATTAAATCTTCATCAGAGTACAAAACAAATTCTGGCCACAAAATAGAGCGAAACACCAACGTCAAAGACCTGGGAGTGATCATGTCGGAGGATCTCACCTTCAAGGACCATAACATTGTATCAATCGCATCTGCTAGAAAAATGACAGGATGGATAATGAGAACCTTCAAAACTAGGAGGCCAAGCCCATGATGACACTCTTCAGGTCACTTGTTCTATCTAGGCTGGAATATTGCTGCACACTAACAGCACCTTTCAAGGCAGGTGAAATTGCCGACCTAGAAAATGTACAGAGAACTTTCACGGCGCGCATAACGGAGATAAAACACCTCAATTATTGGGAGCGCTTGAGGTTCCTAAACCTGTATTCCCTGGAACGCAGGAGGGAGAGATACATGATTATATACACTGGAAAATCCTAGAGGGACTAGTACCGAACTTGCACACGAAAATCACCCACTACGAAAGCAAAAGACTTGGCAGACGATGCACCATCCCCCCAATGAAAAGCAGGGGTGTCACTAGCACGTTAAGAGACCATACAATAAGTGTCAGGGGCCCGAGACTGTTCAACTGCCTCCCAGCACACATAAGGGGGATTACCAACAGACCCCTGGCAGTCTTCAAGCTGGCACTGGACAAGCACCTAAAGTCAGTTCCGGATCAGCCGGGCTGTGGCTCGTATGTTGGTTTGCGTGCAGCCAGCAGCAACAGCCTGGTTGATCAGGCTCTGATCCACCAGGAGGCCTGGTCTCAGACCGGGCCGCGGGGGCGTTGACCCCCGGAACTCTCTCCAGGTAAACTCCAGGTAAACAGTAATAGTATAATTGTACAATATTTTTCAGTGGGGTGAAACACACTCCATCACGGTGAATCATCAGCTGAGATACTGCTGGCTTCTCTCTCTGCTATAGCTATCTCTGCCCACTTTGTAATGATGCTAAACGGTGAATTAAATATGTATACTAGAAAGAAAAAATAAAAAGGAAACTCCAACTTGATAACTTTGTTTTAATTTGAACAACTCTTATATATTACAGAAAACAATAAAAAAGTAAAATACACATACAGTACACTCACTATTTACCTTAAAATATTTGTAGTCTTAATGTTGGGTGACAGGTGAGTATTTATTGTACTAAGAGGAAGAAGAACAAAGAATGGAAGAAGTACAAAAGAAGTTCATAATAAAGGGGTTAGCTGGTGTGCTCATCTGTGTGTTTACATTCTCTTTGTCTCTCGTGGCAGCTTAATTAAGAAATGATTAAACTCAGTGAACAAGGTACATCAATGGTGATAATAATTAATAATAAACTATAATTAATAATTGCTCTGGAGTGCTTTAAATGTCATATATATTTCATATAGGTTTGGTAGCTGACATTTAACCCTTTGACTGTCGCAACCCCCAATCCTGAGGTATCTCCTGGTGTCGCAAAATTTAAAAAAAAAAAAAAAATTATTTTTTCTTATGAAATGATAGAAAATCTTTTCCCGATTGTAATGACACAAAAAAACGAAATTTGATGGAAAACTGACAGAGTTATGCTCTCGTGAAGTTAGCGACCTCGGCGATGTTTACAAATCGGCGATTTCGCCCATTTTGAGCCCTATTTTTGGCTAATTCCATTGTTCCAATCGACCAAACTCATAGCTATTTCTTTAGAACTCCATTTTTTCTATCGATTGAGTACAAGAAACTGCCCATTTACCGATTTCAACTTCCCAATAACATGCTCAGAAATTTGCAATTTGGCCAATTTCACGAAAATTAAAAAATATGACAATTTCAAAATAAGGTCCAGAATGAACAATGCAGACATTCCTGGCTCTAAAATAACATTTTCTTTGTTCATCAGTCATGTCTCCAGGCCCCTCTGATATTACTCTTGCTTTCTATTTTGAATTTTTATTCAAACAAAAAATAGAAGACTTACTATTATGCAGACTACTGCAATACTGTAATAATTGCATAAATAACATCAACCCATTCATGACTGCATATTAGAATGGCTAGTTGGACATTTACTGGACAATGACATCATTTGTTTACTTTTGAACATTGGCAAAAATCAAACATTTTCCCTACTTTGAGCTCCATTTCCAGGTTCTTTTTATAGTAAAATCAATCAAAATCCTCTATTTCTATAATATGTTTTCCATTCTATCAAATGAGACCAAGAAAATGAGAATACAATCATAAATACTATACGAAAATAGACCACAAAGTCGGCATTTTAATTAAAAAAAATGGTCGGAGTTTTTTTTTTCTCATTATGCACTGCTTGCTCCAGGATTTTTTTTATATGGCGCACACTGACCATACAGACCCATTCTCTCACATGTGGGCCTACCAGCTTTCTCCTGCTTGATTTGAAGCCGCTAGAATTTATGAGTATATATACGTCAAACACGGTACCTCGTAAGACGTATATATACGGCCGCGACAGTCAAAGGGTTAAAGCACTCCAGAGAGATTATTATTATTATTATTATTATTATTATTATTATTATTATTATTATTATATTATTATTATTGCCATTGACATACCTTGTTAGCCGAGTTTCATAATGTCTTAAGATGCCATGAGATGCACTGAATGTAAAAACACGGACAAACACACCAGTTAACCCCTTTACTGTGCACTTCTTTTGTACTTCTTCCATTTTCTCTTATTTTTCCTCTTCCAAGTGCTGCTGCACTTCTATTGTGCACCCCCATAGTACAACACAACACTGCACTATGCTGTGCAACACAGCACTACACTACACAACACAGCACTGGAATACACAGCACTACAGTACACAACAGAGAACTACACTACACAACATAGCTCTAAACTACACAATATAGCACTATGCAACATAGCACTACACTACACAACACAGTACTGGAATACACAGCACTATGGTACACAACAGAGAACTACACTACACAACACTTAACTACACAACATAGCACTACACTACTGTTATGGGGCTATAGGACCCAATATGTATTTATAAGTAACAGTTACTCTGGAATACCTAATTATATTGAATTGATGGGGACTTTGCTCTAAATGTCAGAAGGACTGATCAACCTTATGACTGAGAGGCAGCTGGGTCAAGCCTATTTTTCTCAATATAATAGGTTATACTATAGACACACAATTTAAATAAGTAGTTTATAAAGTTGTATTTCTTTTTGTAAAAGTAAAATTAAGGTGTGGTAGAATTGTGGTAACTGGAGAATTGTGCTTGGCAACAGTCTTTTGTTTTGGTGGGAGGAGCTTAGCCAGGCTCTCTCTCTCTCTCCCTCTCACTGACTCTCTCTCTCTGTGGCTGACCTTCAACCTGGCAGGATCTCTGGGTCCTTCTTCTATCTTTTGGGGCATTATGTGTGCTCCAGGGGTGAGTTTTTATAATTTAAGTTGTGGCTACCATACCCAGGGTGACTAAAGTGTGTCAAAACACTGGTTAGCCCAGAGTTATGTCAAGAAGAGAGGACAAAAGTTGTTGGAACACACCATGTGGAGAACAGGTATGGAGTGTGTAGATTTTGTTTTGAAAATGTGAGGCTGTGATTGTATATTCTGTACATATCTATTGAGAATACAGTTATATTTTTATAGTAGTAGTTTACATAACCTGTGAAGAGGGCTGGTGAAAGGGTATCAGAGACACTAAAGATGATCAGCCATGATGTAAGTATTACCCCTAGACAAATAAGGCCATTAAGTAAAAAGCTACCCCACACTAGAACATGTAGTGAGAACCTTACTATCAAAGTAATAAGGGACGAGCCAACGTAACATGGGAGCTTGACCAGGAGAGTTATTTGACTGCTAAAATAACTCAAAACATTCTTTGAACTATATGTGCTGGTATGGGGTAATAACAGTTGCATGTTTCTGGTAGGAGAAGATTTACCAAGGTGGTGTCAGTGGAAGTGTTGTTTTCATATATTAGTTTACAGGTTGTTTTTCTCTTAAGGTGGGAGAAAGGTTAGGTAGCACATTTTTGTTGTGGTTATGGTAAGTGCTATGTGCATAGTTTACATTCAATTTGTGTTATTTTATGTGCCCGTGGGAAAACTTTGTCCACTGATACTGTAAGAGGGAAGCAAGTGTTTAAAGATAAAACTATGTCAGAAGTTGAGTCTTTCAACTTTTCAGGCTTCAGGGAAGAAGGTAATAATTCATCAGTAAACATGCCTGTTAACAGTGAACATGAGGGATCACCTACTCCAGGTGATATGGAAATGGAGAGAATGAGATTGAAATTAGCTGTACTAGAGGCTGAAATGAAATTAATGAAAGCTAAGGAGGAAGAGCGTCAGAGGTTAGGAGGTTCAGAACAAGAGCCTGAGCAGTACTTTAACATAACTAAAGCTGCAAATTTTGTCCCTAAGTTTACAGAGAGTGACCCAGATAGATATTTTTCTTTTTTTGAGAAGACTGCTTTGGAGCAAGGATGGCCCAAACAGAAGTGGGCTACCCTAGTTCGCACACAACTTGTGGTAAAGGATTCCAGAGAGTAGAGACTCTGGAGGGGCATGTTTTTTTCTGATTATGTAAGATTAAAGAGGAAGTATTGCTTGCCTACCAAATGATACCTGAGAAATATAGACAAAAGTTCAGGAATCAAAAATTTCAGGATGGGCAGACCTTAACTGAGTTTGGGAAAGAGAAACTGTTCCTTTTTAAGAAATGGGTTTGTTCCAAAGGAGTTAATAAAGACTATAACAAATTAGTAGATTTGATGGTTCATGAGGAATTGTACAATACAATCCCTGTTGACCTCAGAGAGTATTGGAGGGACAAAAACCCAGATAATCTTTCAGAAGCACTGGATCTAGGTGACCGATTCTTGGCTCGCTGGGAATTGGTAAGTAAAAACAGTCATGCTGCTTCTGAAAATTTCCCCACTCATTCTAAACCTTATTCCAAGTCCTATGGTCATAATGGTAAGTGGGACAAGAATTTTCAGGGACAAATGAAGGCTGAGGTGCCCTCTATAATAGAAGGAAAAGGTAAGTCAGCTGGAGTTCAAAGTTTACCTAGACAATCAGATAATGTTTCAGGTCCTCGAGTAAACAGTACCAGTCCTACACCAAATGGTAAAAATACCTTTAAGAGTTATGCCTGTTACTACTGTAACAAAACTGGACACACTCAAAAGTTTTGCTGGTCAAGGCGGCGAGATCAGGAAAGGGAGGAACCACCCCAGAGGACTCTAACTGCAGAGATACATCCAGTTGCCTGCATTAGGTCTTCAAGGCAAGGTGAGGAGGAACCTTTGGATCTAGACCCCAGGATGTGTATATTTTCTAGTAGGTCCGCAGTTGGTTTGCAAAAGGATGTAGGCAGAGTTGAGAACATACTGTCCTTGAGAGATGGATGTAGCACCTACTCTTTGCTACGTGCTGGAGTGCTGTCAGTGTCTAAGGATACCTATACTGGGGTAGATATATTGTTGAAGGGTATTACGGGTTCAACCATAAGGACACCTGTACACAAATTATGGGTAGAATCTGCATACCAAGTTGGCTATCTCCCTGTAGGCATCTCAGATGAAATTCCCTTCGAAGGGGTCGACCTCTTATTAGGGAATAATGTTATGGGCCTGTTAGACAGTGAGGAACAACTAGTTTGGGGGAAACCAAGTCCGAAATGTTGGGAGGAAATGGCTAGGAAAACCCTGCCAGACCTTCTCCCTGATGGTTCCACCATGAGAAGCATGGTCATGATCATGCTACCAACAGTCTTCATGATATTTCTCATGAGGATGGTGAGGGCTTAAGTTTGGTAACTCTGCTTTCTGATGTTGAACTGCAGTCAACTGAGAAAAGGATGTTCCAGCCAGAGCTGAGCATGATTGGAGAATGGATAAAGTTAAATAGTGTGAGAGAGGCTGCACCTGCTAGGGTGAAATTTAATTTCTGTGCAGGAAAATGTCGCTGTTGCTGAGGAAGAGATTTTACAGTTAAATAAGTGTTTTCATTTCAGGGAGGAAACTCTTACAAAGAATTCACCTCTGTTTGCAGTATCGATGGAAGGAGAACAAGGGTTTTGTCCCCAGATGGTGATGTCCAAGGTTTCCAGGCATTTCTTCTGGTCTCAGCTGTGGGAGACTGTCAGAGAGTATATTGAGACCTATCATGTCCCTTTTAATTTATAGGGAAACCTAGTCTAAGTATTAAACCTGTTCCCCTCCAGTCTATTTCAGCACCAGGTGAACCCTTCAGCAAGCTGGTAGTAGATGTACTTGGTCCATTCCCAAGGGCCAAACTGGGAAATGATTATTTACTCATAAAAATTTGCTCCACTACCAGGTACCTGGAAGCAGTCCCTCTACATAAGATAACTGCTCATGTAGTCTTAAGGGTTTTGATGAAGTTCTTTTTTCATGTTTGTTTTCCTCAAGCAGTACAAAAAGACCAAGGGCCTAACTTTACCTCGAAGTCTTTTAGAAATGTTTTGAAGGGACTAAAAGTAGAGCCTCAGTGTTCAACTGTGTGTCACTCTCCATCTCGAGGGGAAATAGAGAAATTACATCAAGCCCTCAAGACAATGATGCAAGCCTATGGTATAGACAATACTAACAACTGGGATGAGAGGATCCCTTTCTTTGTATTTGCTGAGTGGGGAAGCACTCTGGAATCTCTGAGCTATTGGCTTGGGGAGGATGGTGATGCTCCCCCCTCGGAGCTTTTTCTCAGTTTCAGACACTGTTTGACTCGTATGAGGTGGATGGTACCAGTGAACGTGCCCATCAACCAGACCAGGATGATGATGTGGGACCATAATGTGGACCATGATACTCTGGAGGCTGGAGAGGAAGTGCTGATACTGGAGCCAATTCATGTGAAAATCTGTATGGCAAGTTGCTATGAGCTGAACATGTTGTGGGGGAAGTTCCCAGGGGCTAGATATAAAACCCACACCCCCAAGCAAGAAAAGAATGAGTATAGTGTACACAGTAACTGGTTTTAAAAGGGGTTTTAAGTTCTGTCAAAAATTCAGAGAGACCAATGTTTTAATGGAATGTAAAGGGCTGCAAAACAATAATCTGTATGAAATACCAAAAGCGTATTTAAGAAATAACATGTGTGTAAAAGATTTTGGGAAATGCATGCTTGGGTTTAATGAGAAAAATGTTGGAGAGTTGGCTCAGCCACCTTGGAACTTTATAAAAGTTTGGGATGTCAGTAAAGGGGAAAAATTGAAACTCCATGAGGAAATTGTTAAGGAAACTGAGCCAATTCAACAATTTTTGTGTGGAAAAAATCTGTATGAAAAATTGGAGATGGAGGAAGAAGTGAAATTCTTCCAACACCAGTTGTAGTGCTTAGTGAGAGTCAGTGGGCATTCCCATGCTTCATGGTTCCCAAATTAGATGGCACCCTGGGCATAAACACTGACTACCACAGAGTACGTTTAACAACTAAGGTTTACAGAATTAGAAAGATTGATACTTATGCACTAAAAGATGCAAACATTTTAAATAAGCTAAAACATGGAAGATGTGATTTCCATGGCCTGTGTTCAAGCACCATTTTAATGTGTGTAATGCAAATTGTGTTCATTGTGTGTTTAAAATTTGTGTGAGAGATGGAACGTGATGGTGTTTGTGTAAACTTGATGTATCCAACCTGGGTGCAAAGAGATGTCTTTGGTGTTTATTGTTGCACTGCGAGAGGTTGCAGAACTGTTACTGTCTATGAACAACCTTCTAAGTTTAAATGTCAACATTTTACCACAGGAAAGAAAATTTTCATTTTGGGGCTGGCTATTCAGCATTTGTACATGTCTCAGGATCTCTTCATCCTGTTCCTGTGTATAGTGACTAAAATCAGACTCTTAAAATGGGCTTTGTTCCTACAGCCTTTTAATTTGGAAGTCAAATATATAAAAGGCTCAGAGAATGTGGTTGCTGATGCTCTCTCTAGATGTTTCATGTAGATGCATGGTGCGTACTTTGTACATAGTGTTTGTCTTGTGCTGACCTTGTTGTTTTAGCAGTGGTGAACTCTCAGCGAGCCTGAGTATTCTCTACCAGCCATCTGACTGTGAAGGAGTCGAGTCAGAGCCAAAAGTGTGACGAGGGTCAGGGTGTACGTAAATGTGAGTTGAGGCAGTAGTTGACAACCTTCGGTAACATGAGACGTTCAGGAAGGTACGTGAAGTTGTGTCTTGGTGTGCTCTATATACAAAACGGCCCGACGATTTGCCTTTGTGGTCCCTTGGACCCCTCCATGTTCTATGTCAGCCTCCTCTTCATAAGTTTGGAGGATCTGTGTGGAGTGGGACCTCGGAAGATGGGCTTGAGTGCCTGACCATGTTAAGGATCGTGAGTGTTGACTGGAAGTCTCACTGTTTGGTTCGGCCACCAAGTGAGAGACACCTTGACATGTTTTGTGAAGTTTCCTGCCTGGTGTACACCTGACTGCTCTGGGTTTGACTCTACTCTCGTCTCCTGATCAGGAAGATCCACCCTGGAGTACCATTGCTTGCTGGATTACCGCAGCAGAGGCACAGGCCTGTTGGTGCGGGCTTTCACAGTGGGCATTGTGTGCAATTTTTGCATTGTAATGTGTAATTGTTTAAAAGTCCCCTAAAATTGTAAATAGTTACACACTTGAGTATATGGGTATGGTTAAAATGCTTTTCTAAAAAAATTCTGCAATCTGTTGTAAATAACAGTAAAGTGAAGAGTAGTTATGGTGCTAGGAAATATGTAGCATTTCTAGTAGTCTTGTTTACCGCCTTCAGACTTAAGCAATATACTTTTTACTAGCCGAATCCTGAGGGACACGGCTAGCTTTTGTGAGACTTCGTCTGGAGTGGGGGTGTTATGGGGCTATAGGACCCAACATGTATTTATAAGTAACAGTTACTCTGGAATACCTAATTATATTGAATTGATGGGGACTTTGCTCTAAATGTCAGAAGGACTGATCAACCTTATGACTGAGAGGCAGCTGGGTCAAGCCTATTTTTCTCAATATAATAGGTTATACTATAGACACATAAACACACAATTTAAATAAGTAGTTTATAAAGTTGTATTTCTTTTTGTAAAAGTAAAATTAAGGTGTGGTAGAATTGTGGTAACTGGAGAATTGTGCTTGGCAACAGTCTTTTGTTTTGGTGGGAGGAGCTTATCCAGGCTCTCTCTCTCTCTCCCTCTCACTGACTCTCTCTCTCTGTGGGTGACCTTCAACCTGCAGGGTCTCTGGTCCTTCCTCTATCTTTTGGGGCATTATGTGTGCTCCAGGGGTGAGTTTTTATAATTTAAGGGTTTTGGCTACCATACCCAGGGTGACTAAAGTGTGTCAAAACACTGGTTAGCCCAGAGTTATGTCAAGAAGAGAGGACAAAAGTTGTTGGAACACACCATGTGGAGAACAGGTATGGAGTGTGTAGATTTTGTTTTGAAAATGTGAGGCTGTGATTGTATATTCTGTACATATCTATTGAGAATACAGTTATATTTTTATAGTAGTAGTTTACATAACCTGTGAAGAGGGCTGGTGAAAGGGTATCAGAGACACTCAAGATGATCAGCCATGATGTAAGTATTACCCCTAGACAAATAAGGCCATTAAGTAAAAAGCTACCCCACACTAGAACATGTAGTGAGAACCTTACTATCAAAGTAATAAGGGACGAGCCAACATAACAACTACACAGAAAGCATAGCACTACAATACACAATACTACACTACACATCACACAATACAGCACTACATTAGACAACACAGCTCTAAACTACACAATACAGCATTATGCAACACAGCACTACAGACCACAACATAGCACTGCACTACATTACAATACACAACACAGCACTGCAAAACACAACACCACACAACACTACATGACAGAACACAGCACTAGAAAACAAAAGATGACACTACACTACACAACACAGCACTACAAAACAAAAGACTACCCTATACAATACAGCCCTGCACTACACAACACAGCCCAATATAACAAAGCACTAAACTACACTACTGCAGCACTATACTACACAAAACCTACAAGAGTTACAGAGACTAGTGTTTCCCTACTTGACCATATCTGGACCAACACCATATCCCCTTTAAAATCAGGCATAATTACAGATAATACCACAGACCACTACCCTACTTTCCTCATAACAACTCTTGGTAAATTACCCCAAGACACTACTAAAGTCACCTTCAGACTTCACAATGAGGCAGCCATTAATAACTTCACAACAGCATTAGCAAACATTGACTGGCACACTGAGCTAGAAATCTATACAGATATTGACGAATGTATTAAAAATTTTCTAAAAAGACCCAATACCTCTATAACAAGCACTGCCCTAAAAAAACTAAACCATGACAGCAAAGAGACTGAACAGTCCTGGCTAACACCCAGCATTCTCAAATCCATAAAACAAAACACCAATATGAAAACAGTACAGAATGGGTCACATAACCAGAGACCAAACAAACGTTACTCGTCAATCCTAAAACCAGCCTGATAAAAAGGGGAAAAAATTGTATTATGAGAACAGATTACCAACTTCACGGAAATAGCGAAATAAAATTAGCAAAATCAGATGAACCCCAACTCCCACCCAACAGAAACACCCAAACAAAATCAATGTTTCTTTTTAAACAAATAGGAAAAAACCCTTTGGGCCAATAAAATCCCAAGCTCAATACCCCCCCAAATGATCCCTCCCCGGGCAACTACCCAAAACACACTTTTCCCTAGCTTGAAAACCCATCAAGTCTCCCTTATTACCCAAGCACTAAAAAAAAAAAGGGCAGGAGATTTAAATCCCTTACCCCCTTTAAAATCCCAAAAAAGTGCCCAAAGTGCTATCACCAATTTTTTGGAACCCCTTTTTTTAACAAATTTTTTGAATCCCCACCTTCCCTACATTTCTCAAAATAGCACAGGCCCCCCCGATCCAAAAAGGAGGGGGCCAAAACAGATTTTGAAAAAATTTAAAAGGCCCCAATACCAAACTTACACCCCTCTCTCAAAAATTTCGAAAATTAATTCAAAAACGAATTTTACTCTTCCCTTTAAACCCCCAAAAAACATTTCCAACCCTCCCAAATTTTTGGATTCGGGCCTTTAAAAAAAATACTGGGGATCAATTTTTCACAGGGCTGAACATATAAACTCCCAATAGGAAAAAAAAGTCCCACGGGGGATCTTCATTGACTTAGTAAAGCTTTTGATACATTTGACCTTTGAATGTCCACGAAAAATTTGTCCCCAACTATGCCCTCAAGTAAAACCCTCAGAAAACAAACCAATTGTGTACGCAGGGGGCCAATGCCCTTTGGGCCCCCCTTCCCTTTTCTCCTATACATAAAGGGACCTACCAAATCTTTCAATTCAAAAAACCCACACTTTTTGGCAGTTTACACACATACCTTTCTCTAAAAACCCCCCCCCAGCCCACGCAAAGCAATATTTAAAATTTCCGAATTACAGAAAATTCTCCTGGTGGGGGCTAAAAACTTACACAAAACATTGACAAAACCTACTTTTTCATTTGGAAACCCAAGCTACAGATGTCCTTTTAAACCAAAATTAAAAAACCCGATCACCTATAAAAAGCTAACAGGGGGAAAATTTGGGAAATTTCCACCTGATAATAGACTCAAATTTCATAGAAATAAAAAAAAATTTCTAAGAAAATTTCCAAGATTAGGAAATACTATCGAAGATACGGTACTATGTCCAAAAGTCACCCTCCGGGCCCCTATATCACTTCTTTTTCCCCCTATCTCACCTAGGGAATTTGTGCATGGGGCTCAACAACAATTAACCATCTCAAAAATAATTCCCCAACAAAAGGCTGCAAAAGAATGATAACAAATTTCTCACTCAGGCACACACCCCCCAAATTTTTCAATAAAACAAAAACCCTACTCACCAACAAAACATCCATACTTATTACGGCCCCCCTTTTAAATACATAGAACACTTGACTTTTATATTAACCCCCCTCAACAGAACACATGACCTTTAACACAAGGCCAGATCCCTAGCAAATGCTATGAAAAAAAACTCAATGCAAAAAAAAAAGGGCCCCCTAAATTTTGGAATTCATTACCGGGAAATATAAAAAAAAACACTACCTTTTTTAAAAATTCAAGTTCTTCTAAAAGATCACTTTCCCTCCCCCCAAAACCCCAAAAAAAATACAATAAAAAAACCCTTTAAATTGTATACTTAAATATTTCTCAAAATTATACCATAAATTTTAAACCAAAAAACAATCAAAATTTTTTAAATTTTTTTAAAATAAAACTACTTAACAAAAATACTCCATTCGCTGAATGTACAACAATGCATCAACCATTTGACCTGTCTTTTTTAATACCATTTGATTTTATAGTTATCTGTTTACAATAATGTTTTACACTGATTTTTCATTGTTTATTAATCTTAATTTAAATTTTTAAAACCACCCCAAAATGCTATGCATAAAATTGGCTTTGGCATACGCCTTCCCTTTTTTTTTGTACCTCTGAAAGAAATGCTCAAATTAAAAATTAACGTGCAAACACAACACACATAGAAAAAAAAAAGATTTCGCTACACAGAAACTCCCAAAACCCAAAACCCACGGGCACTACAAAAAAGGCTACCCCTACACAACAAAACCCCTTACAAAAAAAAAGGGGACACACACAGATCAGGGCACTAAGCTACACAATGCCCCAGGCTTTACAGAACACACAAAATCGCTAAAAGAACCACAGCATTACAACAGACTACACTACAAAAAAACATCATACACTCCCCACACACAACAAACCCAACTAAATACATATTGCAGCATATCCTACAAAACCCACGCACTGTGTACACAACAGAGCCTACACTACACTACACTGTGTACACAACAGGCACTAACTAACAGAAAGTACACACAAGAAAAAACTGAACTAAAAACTCAGTTTTACACTTTTCAATCAAACATATGCACACTCACAGTTCTACATACAAAACACAGCCAACAATACACAACATAAACATTCCCACCATTACATTCACATCTCCCATAATCAAGGACACTACATGTCTTACAATCCCACTTTAAACCCCACTATATAAAATTTTCCCCACTACTAAAAACCTACCCCCCACCACACTATATCTACCACCCCTACACTATATCTACCCTTTAAAAACCAAATTGCCACCACAGCTGTACTTCTACCCCCATTCACTTTACACCTAACCCCTCCCTTTTATCTACCACCTTTCATGTACATTCCCCCAATTTCACTGACATGAAACCAACATTATATACATTTTAATTTTTCCATTGACTTATGAAACCCTTATTTTAAATTAAAAAACCAATTAAAAAATTTCAAACCCCAAAACTATAATTTATGGAAATTGTTAAAATCTTTTAAAAATTGTTAAAATTCTTTTAAAAAAAATGCAGGGATGTCCAAGTCAACTTAAGGCTAACAAGTTGGTCTCATCTGAATACCCTGTCCCCAGTGATAAGGGGGTTTGGAATCTGCAAAACCTGCGATGTTTTAAAGGGGCCTGGTTGTGTATGAAAATTTTTTTGCTGAAACAATCTTTCCTTGGGTTTAAAGTAGAAAGGTTGTTGTTGTCAGGGATCATGATGGAAGCATGGGTTTTGCATCGGGTAAAAGGTTTTTTTTGAAACCCCCCAAAAAGGGCACAAAACGGGTGGCATCTGTGTCTATATTTCGATGCTTCGAGGGAACGGTATCTCTTTTTTTAAACCCAACAACACCCTCCCGCACCTGCCCCTTTTCCCCCCTTTAAAAGGAAACAACACAAGTTTCTGCTTAAGAAGGTTACTGAATTTTAAAAGTCTTTTCCCAACTCCAGGTCCCCAAGACATGGGGCCAAACAGCAAAAACCCCCTTCCTAACCATTTCACAATGTCACCAAAAGGGGACTATCCTTTTCTCACAAGGGATTAAAAACCCTCAGGATGGGTCTTAACATAAACCAACCCCTTTGTGAGACAAGTGATAAAACCTTTTTAAAACAAAATTTGGGAAAATGACATGATTTATCACTGGGTTCCGTTGCAAAATCCATTTTCCCATGCAAAAACCCCCCTTTTAAAGCAGGGGATACTGCCAACTCCTCCCCACCTTTCCCCCTCCCCTTATGACTAAACTTTTCCCGGGAAAAGTGAGGCATGACTCCGGGATCCCGGGAAAAAGCGAGGTTGAATGCCACAATCATAAACAAGGCATTTTCTTTTATTTTTTGAGGATAATTTTTATTTTTTTTAAATTATTATTTGAAATAAGCAAAAAATTTAAAGGAATGAAATTTATAATAGTTAGGGTTTTGGTCTTGACCCCATCAAGACCAGGGCCCATAAAAAATAAAAAAAAAAAAAAAAAAAGTAGTGGATGATAGTAGTAAATTGAGGGGTTGGAACACTGTGTTTTTTAACTATGTACCACTGTACCTTCTTTATTACTAAAATGCACCACTGTCCCACCCTTTTGCCATAGTACTATGTAATAGTATAGTGGAAATACAGAGATATTATAAAAATGTAGAAATAAAGAAGTGATAGGGGAAAACAATGCAAAAAACTTTCGCTGGGACCGTACTTCGCAAGAAAAAATTTCCCTTTAGTTTTTCTTTAAAAATTTAACTTTTGGGTCATTTTTGATCGGGAAAAATTCTCTATCATTTCAAAAAAAAATTTTTTTTTTTTTTTTTTTTTTTTAAAATTTTTCAAACCCTGAGCCCCAAGTTTGGGGAAAGGCCTTGACCCTAAAAGGGTTAAAAAGGAAATTCAGCCAATTTGTAAAAGATTTTTGCCCGGGTTTTGTAATTTTTTTTTTTTTAAATTCAATTTGCGAAACGGTTTTTGTCACCTGACAGAGGCAAAACAGAAGAGCTACATGATCTAATTTAGATCAAAAAATTTTAAAAAAAATTCTTCTTTGGGAACTCTGCTTTTCCCCCCCTTTGGTTTGGGTTAAAACCCAACATCTTCATTGGGGGAACTCTGCTGTTCTACTACTTAGTGCGGGTTACAATCTAAAACAGTCTTATTTTGAAAAAATTGTTTTTCTCATACCCCCAGGACTGAGCTACAAATTACCAACCCTTCCTTTATGAGGGAACTCTGTTTTTTTCCCTTATACATCTGTTGCCGATCCCCCTTTATCTATACCAGGGCCCGGCAGACAATCCCCATTAATTACACTGTTTGCTGTGGATTTCACTGGAAGCGCGGGCCCCAGGGTTCCCTTTACCCCCCTTTTCCCTGTTCACCTGCACGGCACCCGGCACCCTTTCCCTAATTTCTTCCTAAAAGAAACAATCGCTCATCAAAATTGTGATGGCCTAAGTGAAGGTAAAAATACATGAACCCATGTGACCCAAAAAAGACCCAAAATACCCAAGAATGTAACCCAAAACTTTACAAAATTAAAAGATCTAAAAGGGAAAACAGTCCCCCTAAACCCAAAAATTCCTCCCCTTTCCAACAACCACTTTAACCCCAAACTCTAAAAAAACAAGCCCCTCCTCCATAGCTACACATACTACTTCAGTGTTCTATGAAAAATATCGCAGAAGAAAAAACAACAGTAATAAAAGAATAACAGCAAGGACCCTAGAACTCAACTTGTCTAAACCCCCGGACCCGGTTTTTTCCCTCAAACCCCAAAAAACCGCCCCCCAGGGGAAAATCAACAACAAACATGGCGACCCTCCTTTCCCAAACCCCCTCCCTTAAAGGGTTCACCCCCTGATAACTCAGGTATGAGTTTTACCTGACAACATCCCAAAGGGCAAAATCGTTGCCAAAAAAACGAAATCAAAGGGTACCAAAGGCAACATTGCGGGATCGAGAATCCAAAATAACCCAAACCCCGGAAAAAATCCCCAAAAATTTAAGAAAGATTCCCTCGGGGAAATGTTGACCCGAAAATATTTGGGAAAAAAACTATTGCCATTTACACTGAAAAAATAAAAAAAATTAAAAAAATGAAGGGGTTTATGAAGCAATCAAGGGCTGGAACCAGAAATGCACCCGACTAAAATTTAAAACCTTGATTTCCAAGACGACAAAACTGAACAAGTAAGTTGTCCCGATTTCAGTTATAAAAAACAGTCCCCCACCCTTTTCCCATGACATAAAACCCCAACCCGTGCAAAGAAAAATGCCCTCGGATTTAAAACAGGCCAGTACAAATCGTCGTGCAAAAAAAATGAAATCAAAGGGAAAAACGTTTTCTAGGGAAAAAAGGAAGTAAAAACAGTATAAGATCAGATTCATTCATGATAAAAAAAAAAGGGCCTAATTAAAACGCAATTACAAAAGAAAAATGGGTGTCAAAATGATTTTCTAACAAGGGAAAAAATCAAAACCCCCCTGTTCAGGGTGAAAAAACAAAACAGGGGAAAACAAATACATCAGTGGTTTTAACCCCAATGGGGGAAAAAATATAAGGAAAACATCAACAGGGCAACAATAACCCCTTTTTAAAAAAAGAAATTAATTTTTTTCTAAACCTTTTCCCTTTGAAAAGCTGAATTACTTAACAGATTAGAAAAGTCCCCTTTAAAACAAATCGTGTGGTGCATATAGGTTTCGTTACATTATACGAGAATTTTTTTTTTTTTTAAATTTTTCATCACTACTAAAGCCCAAAACCTCCAATCCTTTTTACTTCTTTTTTTATGCTATTAATTGCTCATTTTTTTGTTTTACAAGTCAAATTTTTACTCCAAATTAACCTTAAATTTATCGTTCTTACCTGGCCCTTTTTTTTGTTTCCACTTTCTTTTTTTTAGTCACCTTTTATTGCTTTTTCAAATTTTGTATATTCCAATTACTTTTTTGTTTAAATCCCAAAAAAATATCTTTTACGAGCTAGTACCCCAAATACCTCTTTTTTTTTTTATTTTTTTTGTGCAATAAACTACTCAAATTATTTAAAATCCCAAATCAGATTTTTACTCCAAAAACCCCCAATTTATTTCTAGTGGGCAATCTGTTTTTTAACTTTGTTTACCATTACTTATTTTTGTCCCCAAATATTTTCTCCCTTAATTTTAGCTTTTTATAACTCCCCAGCTCTTTTAAACAAAATTTTTTAAAAAAAATCAAGGTGCTATTCTAGGTCTAAAATTTTAAAAGTTCACTATTTTGCCCTTTTTTTTCCAAAACTCCCTTATATTGGTTTTTTTCCCCAACTCTAAATTAAAAGAATTTTTTTTTAAAGTACTAAACCCACTTTCAAATTCCCAAGCTCCATTTTTTGATCATCCCCTTTATTTGTTCACCACAAAAATTAAATTTTTGTCTCTCTTATATTGTTTCCCTTTTTTTTAGCATTTAAAAAAACCCTTTGCTCATTTTTTATTAATTTTTTTAAATAATTCAGGTGCTATTTTTTAGCTTTAGAATATTTTACTTTGGTTTTTTTAAATTAAATCTAACTAAGATTTACTAAAAAATCTTTGATTTCAAGCATTGATCCCGATACCAACCCCTTATTTAATCATAAATAAATTACATACCTTTATTTAAGAAATTTTTTTTTGGGATATGGGAAAAGAAAAGGGAAGGGTAGAAGTTTTATTGTTGGGAAGGGGGAAACCCCCCCCATATTTGGGCCCTTTAGGGATCAAAGCCCCCCTTTTGGGGGTTTCTTCCCCTTTTTTGTCTTTTACTGCCACAGGACCCGCTTGAGTCATGCACCCTGTTGCAAAAAAAACATTGTCCAGAGAAACCTGTTTTTTGGGGATCTTTTTAAGATTTTCCTTAAAAAAAATTTACAAGCCTGTCATTGGGAAATTTTCACCTCACCCACTTTGCAAAAAAATATCCTTAATCACTGAAGAAGGGACTTCCCCTTCCCCCCATTCCTCCTCGAAGCAATATCCTCACTTGGTTTTGTTTTCCCCGCTCCATTGCAGCTCTCCGGGTTTCTCTTCCCTGTGGCCTCCCCCAACTTCTCACATCCTTTCCACTAATCCAACCCCATTTGGGCTTTCCCCCAAAAACCCCAATACATTCGATAATTCCCTAGGGGGCATTTAGGGTCCCGCCTCAAACCCCTTTAAAATCCTTGTCAAGGAACATTCTGGCCACAATTTTCTCCAACAGAAATTTAAAAACCCCGGAAAATCACTCCCCGCCAAGCCCTTTTCTTAAAGGGTTAAAGCAATTGAAATATTGAAGTGATTCCTCCAGAGCTTTCTTAGGGGCAATTCAGTGTCCGAGGGAACTTCAAAAACACCTTGAAACATCGCTTGGGTGGTTTCAGTTTTTTGAAGTTTTTAAATGACCTGTGGTCCCCCGGGGTGGATGGAGGATTTGGGTTTTGGGGGGAATAACTTTACTGTGATGAAATTACACTCCTCAACACTAGGTTTCCAAATCTGGGGGGGAGGGGCAGGAGCACTGTTCATTACCACAGGCACTTAACCCCCCCTAGGGTCCCCAAGGGGCCAAAAACTGAAATGGTGCTCCAGTGGGCCAAAAAATTTTGAAAAAAAAAAAAACAAAAATTATTTTTTCCCTTTCAGGAAAAAAAGAGCATTTTTTTGTGAAAAGGTTTAAAAAGACAAAAAAAAAATTTTTTGAATTTCCCCCGTACTTAAAACCCAGATAAAAAGTGTCGAAAAGTTTGTCCAAAATTTACCTAATGGCCCGCAAAAATTGAAGATTTCCACTTTCCCCGCATTTCCCTTTTTTTTAGGGGAGTTTTTAAAAGTTTTTTCCCTTTTTTTTCCAATTTTTTTCTTTTTCCCACTAAAATTTTTGGGGCCCGAGGATCAAAAAGGATATTAAAGTATATATAATAAAAATCACTTTGGCTGGGGGCTAAAAACTCCCGCTTTACACACAGAGGCCCGGGGTTTTATTTCCGGCCTGGAAACATTTCGGGCAAAGTTTCTTTACACCTGTTTTTCCTGTTCAAACCCAAACAGCAAATAGGTAAACCCGGGTTTTCGATGGGTTTTGGGGCGCATCCTTTGGGGGCAAGATTTAAGGGGCCCCCCAAAGGAAATAAGTTTTGACCCGTCCCCGTTTACCGCCCCTTTACTTTTTTGGGGTTTTCCTGGGTGGGGGTAACCCTCCGGGGATAAAAAAACCGAACGAAAAACTTATCTTATCTTTTCTATTCCCCTGTATTAACAAAAACCGCACTAAAGTTTTTCTATTAAATTTTTTAAACCCCTGTTTTTTATTACAATAAACATTCAAAAAATCTTTTTATAATACTAATGTTCTATCATTTATTTACATATTTAAAAATCACTGGGGCGGGTTTTTTGAAAAGGGTGGAGCTTGTGGGAAATCCCCTTTAAACAAGGCCCATGCACAAAAGGTACCCTTTCATTCCTCACACATAAACCAAATGTCTTTGCATCTTTGTTGCCATCATTTTGTTTGTGCATAGACGATGCATCTCTTCTGAGCAAATTTCTTCTGAGTTGAAAGAAGCTGTATTACGAAATGATCACCTTCCCTCCTCAAACGCTTGGGAATATCCTGAGGAGTTCGAGGACCTTGTTGTATAGCAGGTGTTGTTACCTGGTACACCTACCATCTGACTTATGACCAAGCTTGGTTCCGACCAACCGGTCGTAAGTCAAAATGGATGTAAATCGAATCTTTGAAAATTGCCGACATACTGGGTAGGGCCTAATGTCAAACTTTTCCTATATAAACTACCTACATAGTACTGTAATGTAATGTACCATCATTATTTCATTCTTTTTACCATAATTTACTTCTAATGTTATATTTTAATTATTTATGTACTGTATATAATGTATACATGGTAGTGAACTTTATTGTAAATTTTACATCGCATACAGTATCATATGTTACTGTTATCTTTATGTATTGTCGACACAGTGAATGGGAGAATACCACTGGTAGTGTCATCCTGCCAGAATGTAGTATAACCTATACCCTAAGTAAAGAGAAACAACTCTGGAACATGTGTAATACGTAGCTGGCTGGCTGGCCGGGTGAGTGGGTGGCCAGGTGGATGGTTGGCTGACTGAATGTGGCTCTCTCTCTGTATCTCTCTCTCTCTCTCTCTCACACACAGGTACACGTAAGTGAAGTTATCACACATAGTATAAATTACCTAGGATAACCCAAAAAATCCAGACAAAGTGCTATACAGTGGATCTGTGCTCCAGTGCCCTAAATTAATAATATTAATTATTATTATTATTATTACAATAATACATATGTACTAATAATAATATTATTATTATTATTAAACTATAATATAATAATTGTGTCCACTCATTACTTACCTTAAAATATCTGTAGTCTTAATGTAGAGTGAGAGGTGAGTAAACAAGATTAAATGAATAAACGAATAAGTGTGTAGAAGGTTGGCGAGTTATGTAAACAAACGTTGTTGTTGTTACCAGCCCGGACATGAATGGTTCCTGTTCACTGTCAAGCTGACCAGAAAAACATCTCATATTTGTTAATTTATATGTTATATGTTATGTAGCATGTTTATTATATAATTTTGAAAAAAATCATAGATGGATTAAGCAAAATGTCTATATTAACGTTTTATACACATTTAATGCGCCTCAGTGATTATTATTATTATCATTATTAATATGGCATCTTCAAGACCAAGTACACTCTTAATGAGTGGCTCTGAGACAGATAAGCGGACAGAGAGACAGACACAGGTAGACAGAAAGACACACAGGTAGACAAAGACACACAGGTAGACAGAAAGACACACACAGGTAGACAGACAGACACACACAGGTAGACAGACAGACACACACACAGGTAGACAGAGAGACACACACAGGTAAACAGACACACAGATAGACAGAAAGACAGACACACAGGTAGATATAGACATAGGTAGACAAAAAGACAGATACACAGATATACAGGCAGACAGATACAGACAGGTTTATGTGCAACAGTGAAAAATAGAGAGTTCGAGAGTAAGAGCCTTTCTTGCCACAATCTCCAGTGCAAGATTCAGACTTCATCTCAGGGGCCATGGTGAAATTTACTGTCCAGTTAGTACAGTTAATACAGTATGATGCTGCTGATAGGGCAGGGTAACTCAAACTGATGCTGCCTGCATGACACATTGCGCCGCGAGTATTGTCAAATATTGTACAGTGGTGTGCATCAGGCAGCCCAGCCCAGCTGCCAGATGCATGGTCGTAAGTCGAGTGGACGTATGTCGAGCAGGTCGTAAGTCGGATGGCAGGTGTACTTCATTATGAGTTGTCTGACAACAGACAAACAAAATTCACCTTACAGTGGTCTGTTGCCAGTCTTCATTTGGTACATATTATATGCATTGAGCATTGAAATGTCCATGAGATGGAAGAAAAGTTTCATGTACCACTTGTAACTTTTACGAACACAATCAACAAAGCCAATCTGCATGTCACATTTGTCAACCAAGTGCATGTTTTGTGTATAATCAATCACTGTCACTGGTTTTCGAATACATTCATTAGTCACTTGATCAACTTTGTCATGTGAGTGGAATCTGGAGAGTAATTTCTTTACTGTTCATTTGGTTCATATCACTGGGAAAAAGTGGACTGTTAACTATTACTGCGTCCGATAGTTTATCTTGTTCAGTTTTATCTTCTTGGAGAGCAAAGTAGTCACTGAACTGGTTATCTAAGTTGTTCTTCCATTTTTTTACTGCTTCTTCAACCTTTGTATAAAGAGATATTTGTTCTGCATGGCTATCTATGACTGTTTGGATGGTCTTGCCATAGTTAGTCATTCCTGGTGTTGATAACTTTTGTTCAAGACTGAGGATTTTGTTCTCGAGTTGTGTCATCCTGGTGTCTTGTTTTGTTATCGTCTCTCGAAGATTCATATTTTCAATAACTAAGGTGGAGATGCATGACTTTAGGGTATCTGGATCGTTGGTCATACCTGAGAGACTACTTGGTAGGTTGAATCTGGGGAAGAGAGGGGTGGATGGGCTGGGGGCAGCCAGGTTTCTTGTTATTATTGCGGTGTCACCTTGAGCGGTGGTAGCTGGGCCAGCATCCTCCTGGCTACACTTGTTGAATAGTTGATTTTTTGGTGTTTTCTTGCTGGCCTTGGTGCTGTTTCCTCTGAGATTGTGCCTCATAATACTACAGGAATTCTTGTAGTTAAGAAGAAGTTGTAGTTATACAAATCTTACGATTACGTTGTTCGGCTGCCAGCGGGGTGTTGCTTTGGGTTTGAGGGCAGTCTTTCTTTGATCTCTATTATTTTCGATTTGTAGGTTTCACTGTTGGTAATCTTTGGCCATTCTGGGTGCTACGTTGGGTAGTGCAGTTTTGCTTGTAACTAGGTCATCATAGGAGCATTGGTGGCTCTGATAGTTGGAGAAAAGTACGGAGCTTGGAGGTCGCTGCTGTTGCTGCCGCTCTGTACAATAAATATTTAGTGCATATTATATGCATTGAGCATTGAAATGTCCATGAGATGGAAGAAAAGTTTCATGTACCACTTGTAACTTTTACAAACACAATCAACAAAGCCAAGCTGCATGTCACATTTGTCAACCATGTGCATATTTTGTGTATAATCAATCACTGTCACTGGTTTTTGAATACATTCATTAGTCACTCGATCAACTTTGCCGCTGTCTTGCATTTCATTACGGTGAATGGTTGTCAACAATGTGACATCTCGTTTGTCATGCCATCGTAATGCCATGATGTTATTGGTAGTAAACACCTGCACGTCATCAAGAGCACCTGCGTTGAGCCTGGGCATATGTTTACAATTAGAATGCACTGTGCCACATACATCTGTCTTGTTCACTCGCAAGAAATCACCGAGTAATGGGCTTGTGTACCAGTTATTGGTATATAATGTATGCCCCTTACCAAGATAAGGTGCCATCATGCTTCGCACTATGTCACCTGAGATACCCAATAACATCTTGGTATCTTTCAATGTTTTACTTCCTGTGTATACAACAATATCCAATACCAGGCCACTGTCACAGTCACAGAGTACAAACAGTTTTATACCAAAGCGTTTCCTCTTGCTCGGTATATACTGCTTGAATGACAGCCTACCTTTGAACAAAATCAAAGACTCGTCAATTACAAGATTCTTCAATGGATAAAAGTATATGCTGAACTTTTGTTTGATTAACATAAAAACATTTCTTATCTTGTATAACCTGTCACTTCTGTCAGGCCTGGTTTTGTCAGAGAAGTGCAACATACGTAACAGTAAGATAAACCTGTTCACTGGGATGATTTCACTGAAGACTGGGGTAGAAATTAGCTGATCTGTGGACCAGTATGCTTTTATATTATGCTTATAGACATGAGGCATAAGCATTATTGTTGCAAAAACCAAATACATTTCTGCAACAGTCGTCTCTCTCCACCTGTGTAGTCTTGACGGTGGTGATATGATCTTATTTGCCATGGTGTACTCAAAATACTTATTACTTTCCATGACAATAGTTTCCATCAATGGCTGGTCGAAGAATAGTTCAAAGAATTCCTGTTCATTTGCAGTGTTTCCAAGGGGACAAGTTGGTAGAATTCCACTTTCAGAGTCATCAAAGTGGTGGGGCTTGGGAAGAAAATTGGGATTTTGCTGCCAATCCTAGATACGGTTTGCTGGTGGATACTGGACATCATAGGCTGGTTGTGTGGGTAGTTCTGGTTGTGGTGGGCTGGTGGCTGACGCTCCGCTTTGTCCTTGAACTGTGGAGTCAGCAGCATGGGTCCCAGCCTGGGCTGGTGAGTCATGCATGGCCGTGGCACTACCATCACCACTACCACCATCTACTGATGCCTGTGGTCTATCCATGCCAAGTGTAGCCACATCATCCTCACTATCACTATCTATACCTGGTGTAGGGCCACGGGATGTACTCCGGGATGTACTCCGTCCCCTGGGCACGGCATAGGGTACACTACCCTAGCGCATGCAGCGGCATACATACCGACACTTCACTGGTGAATATGATTCCTCACTATCACTACTCGAATGATCGTCAAGAGCAATAAAATCACAATCCACGTCACTATCATCATCATTACTGAAGTCAGAGGCCTGGCCACGCAAAAATAATAGTTTTCTCTTTCGTTGTGGTACAACCAACCGTGACTGACGAGTGCCCACACCAGAGGTAGAAGGTTGAGGATCGTTAGGGTTTTCTGCACTATTATCGATATCCTGGTCATTCCTTTCGGTCACTAACTGATTAAAGGCAAAGAATTCCTCTTCATTTCCACTTCCATCACTGTCAGAACTATCAGATAGGAACAGAAGAGTCCCAATTTTCCTTGGAGTGAGAGCTGCCTTGCGACGAGGCATGGTGAACAAGGGTAACTGATCCGGCATTCCCACAATGCTATGCGGGGTGCATAGATTTCTTGTTTATGGCGCACACCCACCACGCACACCCATTCTTTCACATTTAGGCCTATGAGCATTTTCATGCTAAATTTGACGGCGCTAGAATTTTGGCATAGATCTATGGTTTGGACACTCAACATGAAGCCGTAGATCTACGGGACAGACCCTTAAAGGGTTAAGTGGCAATTTATTTTCCAGGAGGTATTTCTTCACATTTGGGCCAAACACTTCATTCACCCACTCCGTGAAAATTTGCCTCGTGACCCATGCCTTATTGCTAGCCTTCCTCATCACACACAATTTACTCTTCATGACATTGTTTTTCTTGAGCACTCGGGGATTTTCGGAGTGATCCACGAGTAAAGGCTTCACTTTGAAATCCCCACTAGCGTTATCACAGAGCAAAAGAGTTAGCCTGTCCTTCATAGGCTTGTGTCCTGGCAGTGCCTTTTCCTCCTACATGATGTAGGTCTTCTTTGGCATTGCCTTCCAAAAGAGGCATGTTTCATCACAAATGAACGTACCCTTTGAATTCATCAACGAATGCTTCGGCCGCACAATTGTCACTATTTGCAGCCTCGCCATGCCATCCCACACTGTGTATGCCACTTCGCTTCTTGATTCTGTCAAACTAGCCTTTGCTGGATTTAAATTCACCGACAACAACATTTGTTCCCGGAATTTTCTTTAAGAGATCTGCATGCAACTGCCTTGCCTTCTCGCAAATTATCCCTTCCGAAACACTATCTCCCGCTATTTGTTTTTCGTTTGTCCAAACCAACAACAACTTCTCCACATCCTCAATTGTTTGCGATCTCTGTTTCGTTAGCATATTTACCCCTTTCACAACATCAGCTTCCTTGATTTCTGCTTTCTTCACCAGGATGGAACTGATTGTTGATGTCAACTTGCCATACATCCTGGCGAGATCGGCCACACGTACACCACTTTCATATTTTGCTATAACTTCTTTCTTGAATTCTATCATGTTTCTCACTTTCTTTATCAAAGGGATGGCACTCTGAACTTTCTTTGGCCCCATGGTGGCTTATTTCACAGTCGCAATTAATAAACAAGCACCAAAAACAATGAACACACGGAGTATTCCTAACTCAATGAGAGAGAGAGAGAGAGAGAGACGCAGACTGAGTGTGATACGGATGAGGAAGCCGCGTTGCCGACGGGCGGACGTGTCTCATACCAATGATTTCCGAGTGAATGCATGAAATCCAGGGGAAAATTTCGCTGAAAAAAGTGTTAGATTTCCAAATTGTACAATTTCCACAACAGTCGATAACAGGAGGGTCACTGTGTTTATATATTACAGCCTCTCCTCACTTAACGATGAAGTTCCATTCCTAAGACCACGTCAGTAAATGAAATCATCGCTAATCGAGGAATCACCCCTCACTGATACAGTGGAACCTTGACTTATGAGTGCCTGAACATACGAATTTTTTGAGATATGAGCCGTCAATCGGTCGATTTTTTGCTCTGAGTTACGAGCCAACATTTGAATTACTAGCCAGCTCCCCCCCACTTCCCCCTCAACCCAAAACGTGGACACCTCTCTTGTTTATCTATGATTTCATGCTTTAATTCCATGGAAATCATTCTCTTTTTCTTACCAGCACTGTCCTTTACAATTATTTTCTTAGGACCCATGGTTAGAAAAGCAAAATTTGGCCAAGTGACTGTCAAAAATGTAAGCAAATCAGGAGAGAACTGCTCCCACTGTGAGGTAAACAGTGCACTGAGTTGACTTCATTCTGAAGCTCTCATTGTTATAATAATGTATTATTATTATTAATTTAGGGAACTGAGGCTCTATTGTTATTGTAATAATAATTATTATAACTTATTATTGATAATAATTTAGGGAACTGAAGCCCCTCACCAGCATCAAGGTTCCTTGATGCTGGTGAGGGGCTCTTGATCTAGGGAATTGGATATGCGCTCTAGTTCCCTAAATTAATAATAATAATAATAATAATAATAAAAATGGAAATCATCATCTTTTTCTTCTCAGCACTATCCTTTGCACTTACTTTCTTAGGACTCATGGTTAGAAAAGCGAAATTTGGCCAAATGACTGTCAAAAATGTAAGCAAATCAGGAGAGAACTGCTCCCACTGTGAGGTAAACAGTGCACTGAGTTGACTTCGTTCTGAAGCTCTCGTTCTTATAATAATGTATTATTATTATTAATTTAGGGAACTGAAGCTCAATCGTTACTGTAATAATTATTATAATTATTATTATTGATAATTTAGGGAACTGAAGCTCTATCATTATAATTATTATTATTATTATTATTATTATTATTATTGTTTTTATTATTATTTTTATTATTATTAAAATTAATAATTTAGAGAACTTGAGCACATATCCAGTTCCCTACATTAAGAGCCCCTTACCAACATCAAGGTTAAACCATACCCCCGGCCGGGATTGAACCCACGGTCATAGTCTCAAAACTCCAGCCCGTCGCGTTAGCCACTAGACCAGCTAGCCACAATAAGATTCATCCAACTAGGTATATTTCTACACCATAGGAAGGTTAGCACAGGCGCCACTGTGACCACAAATGCAAGTTTTTACAGACGAATCTCCAGCTAGCGTGGCCGTGACGAACTCTAGCTAAAGTCCCTTCACTGCCGTCAACATGACTCAAGAAATCGTAATGACACGATTTCAAACAAACCATACCCCCGGTTCAATCCCGGCCGGGGGTATGGTTTGTTTGCAATCGTGTCATTACGATTTCTTGAGTAACATCAAGGTTCCTTGACACTGGTGAGGGACTCTTGATCTAGGGAATTGGATATATGCTCTTGTTGAAAAAAAAAAATAGTAATAATAATAATAATAATGACAGAGCTTCAGTTCTCTAAATTATCAATAATAATAATAATAATTATTATTATTAGTATTGCAATGACGATAGAGCTTGTTCCCTAAATTAAGAGTAATAATAATAATAATAATTATAACAATAGAGCTTCAGTTCCCTAAATTAATAAGACAAAGAACTTTGTCCTTGGAGGCAAAGAGGGGAATGTATGAGAGTATAGTTTTACCAACGCTCTTGTATGGGTGTGAAGCGTGGGTGATGAATGTTGCAGCGAGGAGAAGGCTGGAGGCAGTGGAGATGTCATGTCTGAGGGCAATGTGTGGTGTGAATATAATGCAGAGAATTCGTAGTTTTGAAGTTAGGAGGAGGTGCGGGATTACCAAAACTGTTGTCCAGAGGGCTGAGGAAGGGTTGTTGAGGTGGGTTTGGACATGTAGAGAGATGGAGCGAAACAGAATGACTTCAAGAGTGTATCAGTCTGTAGTGGAAGGAAGGCGGGGTAGGGGTCGGCCTAGGAAGGGTTGGAGGGAGGGGGTAAAGGAGGTTTTGTGTGCGAGGGGCTTGGACTTCCAGCAGGCATGCGTGAGCGTGTTTGATAGGAGTGAATGGAGACAAATGGTTTTTAATACTTGACGTGCTGTTGGAGTGTGAGCAAAGTAACATTTATGAAGGGATTCAGGGAAACCGGCAGGCCGGACTTGAGTCCTGGAGATGGGAAGTACAGTGCCTGCACTCTGAAGGAGGGGTGTTAATGTTGCAGTTTAAAAACTGTAGTGTAAAGCACCCTTCTGGCAAGACAGTGATGGAGTGAATGATGGTGAAAGTTTTTCTTTTTCGGGCCACCCTGCCTTGGTGGGAATCGGCCGGTGTGATAATAAAAAAAAAAAATAATAATAATAATAATAATAATAATGTACATAATACGTACATAATAATAATTCAGAATCCTGCTGCTAGTTGGCGCAGCTGATGTTTACATCACTGTCGAAGCAGTTCTCTCCTGATTTGCTTACATTTTTGACAGTAATTTTGCCAAATTTCACTTTTCTAACCATGGGTCCTAAGAAAATAAGTGTAAAGGACAGTGCTGAGAAGAAAAAGATGATGATTTCCATGGAATTAACACATGAAATCATAGATAAACATATGCAAGGTGCACGAGTTGTGGATTTAGCCAGACAATACCAGCGCAGTACATCTACTATATGTACCCCTCAAGGAAGGTTCCTTGATGTTGGTGAGAGGCTCTTGATTTAGGGAATTGGGTCTATGCTCCAGTTCCGCGAATTAAGCCTGAATGCCTTCCACATCCCCCACCCCAGGCACTGTATAATCCTCCGGGTTTAGCGCTTCCCCCTTAATTACAATAATGATAATTTACTATATGCATGATACTAAAGCAGCAGGAGTCGTCAAAGGTTATAGCGTCAGCCAAGGGTGTTACAATAACGTCTAAGCTGTGAACCTCTGTCCATGAAAAGATGGAGTTGTTGCTGACGTGGTTGAGAGAGAAGCAGCTCACAGGAGATACCGTATCAGTTATGTTCAGTGATTAAACAAAACAAATTGTATCAGTTATGTTCAATGTGTAAGTATATATACACTTCACATAAACAGTTTATTATATCTTTACATTCTGTAGTATATTATGATTTATTATGTGCTTATATACGATATTTTAAGTGCTTTCCTTAGAAAAATGGTGATCTATTGCAGTTAGCCTCAAAAATACTCTGTTTTCTCTTACAATAAGAGCACAGGAAGATACTCTCAGTATATACACTCAGGAAATGGCGGACACATTTGCTGCTGCCTCTGCCACTGTATTATGGCCTATTTTATTAATTCTAGAGTAGTATATATCATGCTTCTGTGTTAATTATATTGTTTATTATGTCATATTAGATGAATTGAGATAAACAAATAAGCTGCATAGTTGGTAATAGAATCATATTCAAGTATTTTTTTTCTTGGCTCTCCAGAGTTCAGGAATGGATTAATGACTTTTCAATTAGTTTAAATGAGGAAAATTAATTTGATATATGAGTAAATTGAGTTATGAGCTAGCTCCTGGAACAGATTAAACTCGTAAGTCAAGGTTCCACTGTACTTCAAAAATGTCACCACCTGAAATTAAAACATTCAGTTTTATGTTTGCTGTGAAAATCCTTTCAATCCATTCATTATTAACGATGATACAACATGAAAGAGGTCAATAACTTACTTCAAAGATACGTATTCCAGGAAACAAAAGCATAGCTGACTACTTGGGAAAATTTTTTTTGAGATAACCAAACTTTTTTCATTCTTTGCATAGGATAAGGGTGATCTTCCATAGTTACCCTTCAGGCGCATAACATCTTCTGTAATGGTCGCGGTCACTTTTTCTTTATCTCTCCCTGCCCACCCTTCAGTACCTCTCCATATAATGTCAGTTTTATTCATTTGGGCAACTTTATCATTCTTCTACATTATTTATGTTATACCTAATGTTATTCTGTAATAAACATGATAGGTGGATAACCTTTATTGATAGTAATAGTATAATTATACAGTACAGTAGGACCCCACTTTACGGCGTTTAGCCTTATGGCATTCCACTAATACAACGATTTCAAATTATGACTAAAATTTGAGATTTGGCAAGCGGTCTTTCAAATACAGCATGCCCCACCCGGTTTGTTTACATTCTATGTGAGCACATCTATTATGTCTGGAAATTTTCCAAAATTTCAAGTGTTTTAAAGTTATTGTGTATTTTATATATACTCTGATAATTATACTTATGATGTGTACGTGCACCTAAATATACTTACACACTGTGCTGGCATGCAGGTACACATTAAAATCACTAAGAGTCTCTCTAACTCAACACCATACAATAGTCTCTTGGGCCCATTAACCCGTTAATGGTCCAAACGTATACAGCAGGGCCCCACTTATATGGCGGGTTAGGTTCCAGGCTGTCGCCAGAAAGCAGACATTGCCGGAAGGCAGAACTCCATTTTTTCCATTTATAAATGCATATAAATACCAGACAACAAGTTTACACTAAATTATATTAAGTTAGTAATAGAACTAGGCATTAAAAACACACAAAGTAAAATACAGTCACAGTAAATTCATTACTTATCTTAAAGTATTTGTAATCTTAATGTAGGGAGAGAGGCGAGTAGTACAGTGGTCCCCCGCTTTTCGTAGTTCCCGGTAATCGTAAAATTCGCCAATCATAGGGGTATTTTCGTATAAACATAGACTCGCTTTTCATAGGTTGACTCGCGAGTCATAGTTCGTCCGGGACGCGTACGCACGGCGTGAGCCAGGGCGGCAGCCAGTCTGGCATTGTTTACCAGTGAGCGAAGGTCCCCTCGCGTGCTCCAGCGAAATATTTCATAATATTCCATTTATTTTAGTGCTTGCAAGTACTAAATAAGCTACCATGGCTCCAAAGAAAGCTCCTAGTGCCAAGCCTGTGGTAAAGAAGGTGAGAAATATGACTGAATTTAAGAAAACCATCATTGAACAATATGAAAGTGGTACAAGTGTGGCCGAACTGTCCAGGATGTATAAGAAACCCTACACAACCTTATGTTCCATAGTGGCCAAGAAAAATGAAAAAAAGGATGCTGTTGTTGCAAAGGGAGTAACTATGCTGACAAAAATGAGATCACCAGTACTGGAAGAGGTTGAGAAGTTATTATTGGTGTGAATGTTGCAGCGAGGAGAAGGCTGGAGGCAGTGGAGATGTCATGTCTGAGGGCAATGTGTGGTGTGAATATAATGCAGAGAATTCGTAGTTTGGAAGTTAGGAGGAGGTGCGGGATTACCAAAACTGTTGTCCAGAGGGCTGAGGAAGGGTTGTTGAGGTGGTTCGGACATGTAGAGAGAATGGAGCGAAACAGAATGACTTCAAGAGTGTATCAGTCTGTAGTGGAAGGAAGGCGGGGTAGGGGTCGGCCTAGGAAGGGTTGGAGGGAGGGGGTAAAGGAGGTTTTGTGTGCGAGGGGCTTGGACTTCCAGCAGGCATGCGTGAGCGTGTTTGATAGGAGTGAATGGAGACAAATGGTTTTTAATACTTGACGTGCTGTTGGAGTGTGAGCAAAGTAACATTTATGAAGGGATTCAGGGAAACCGGCAGGCCGGACTTGAGTCCTGGAGATGGGAAGTACAGTGCCTGCACTCTGAAGGAGGGGTGTTAATGTTGCAGTTTAAAAACTGTAGTGTAAAGCACCCTTCTGGCAAGACAGTGATGGAGTGAATGATGGTGAAAGTTTTTCTTTTTCGGGCCACCCTGCCTTGGTGGGAATCGGCCGGTGTGATAATAATAAAAAAAATAATAAATAAGAAACAATTAGCAGGAGATACTCTTATGACTTCGTTTATTTGTGAAAAGGCTAGGCAGTTGCATGAAGATTTGGTAAAGAAATTGCCTGCAAATAGTGGTTAAGTAAGTGAATTTAAGGCCAGCAAAGGCTGGTTTGAGATATTTAACCCTTTGACTGTCGAAAGGCCCAATCCTGAAGTGTCTCCTGGTATCGCAAAATATTTGAAAAAAAAAAGAAAAGATTTTTTCTTATGAAAATGTTAAGATTATTTTTCTGATTGTTTTAGTCCCAAAAAATTTTTTTTCCCATCAGTACTTACCGAGATACAGAGGCATGAAGTTTGCAGATAATGAGCCACGTATGGCAACAGCGGCGACTGCCGCTCACCGGTAAACTTTGGTTTACTTGTATTTGAAGGTTTGTTGTTTTTTTCACTATTTTATTTTTTCACATAACTTATGTGGCCTGTGAGACCAAAGTAAGGTGCAATGTACATATATACACTCGTTGTATACAACACAATAAGCACACAAACATAATTATCAATATATTGTTTACAAAACTTGTTTACAAAAACAAACAATACAAAAAAATTGTTTATTACTATTGTTCTATAATATATATACCAATATACAGTCACTGGATATATTCCTAGAAGTTCTGTAGCTTGTGGAACTCTTTGAAACATGATGTCATACATAGTGGTGTTTTGCACTCCACACACATAAAACATGGTGTCATACACAATGGTGTTTTACACTCCTCACACATAAAATCAGTGTGTGTGTATTTTTGTGGAAGTTTTTTTTATGTGCAAAGACAAAACACGTCGTCTGAGCAGTTTTCTTCAAAGTATTAGCAGGCAGTTGTGTTATGTAGTTATCCTAGGTAAATGGTTGTGTGTCATCATTCCTTCCTTCATAATTTCCTTCATTCCTTTCCTACCTGGAGGCTACCTGGAGGGCATTCCACCTCTCTTCCTACATTCCTTCATCAGTCCTTCATTACTTTTTTCCTTCCTTTCATCTAGTCCTTCCTTCATTCCTGCCTTCCCTTCTTGCTTCTGGTTTCTATAATATATATACACATATGTAGTCACTAGATACTTTCATAAAACTGCTATTATCTCCATTCAGCAAGCTTGTCTTGTGTGCTAGTGTGTAGTTTATAATTGTTTTGAGTCAGGAGTCAGCAGCTGTCAAAATGACATATCGTCTCATTACTCACTCCCCCTACCGCCTGTCAAAACAATGGGGTCGGATGCTGCTTCCCCTCCATTCTATCTAATTATCTTTCTCCCTCATTCTATCTCTTTCAATCTGTCTGTCTCTTTCTCTCTGTCTGTCTATCTCTGTCTCACAGGTACACATAAATACAAGTATACATAGTGTAAATTACTTAGGATGTGAGTAAATGTGATGATGCCACAGTCTTGTGGCTCTCTCTGAGACAGAGCTAGACGGATAGACAGGGAGCTTGGCAGTCAGACAGACAGACAGACAAATGTTCCTCCGCCGCCTCCTCCTCCTCCTTCTCCTCCTCCTCCTCCTCCTCCTTCTCCTTCTCCTCCTTCTCCTTCTCCTTCTCCTTCTCCTCCTCCTCCTCCTCCTTCTCCTCCTCCTCCTCCTCCTCCTTCCCTCTCCTCCTCCTCCTTCTCCTCCTCCTCCTCCTCCTCCTCCTCCTCCTTCTCCTCTGCCTCCTCCTCCTTCTCCTCCTCCTTCTCCTCCTCCTTCTCCTTCTTCTCCTTCTCCTCCTTCTCCTCCTCCTCTCTTCTCCTCCTCCTCCTCCTTCTCCTCCTCCTCCTTCTCCTCCTCCTCCTCCTTCTTATCCTTCTTCTCCTTCTCCTCCTTTCCTCTCCTCCTCCTCCTCCTCCTCCTCCTCCTTCTCCTCCTCCTCCTTCTCCTCCTGCTCCTCCTCATCCTCCTCCTCCTCCTCCTTCTTCTCCTTCTCCTTCTTCTCCTTCTCCTTCTCCTCCTCCTTCTTCTCCTTCTCCTCCTCCTCCTGGCTCTGAGACAGAGAGCTAGACAGATAGACAGCTGCCCCCCTCCCTCCACCCTTGTTTACGCTCATCAAAGGTCAGCTCTTATCAGATGTTATCTCCCCTTATCTTGTCACTGTCATGGGATGAACTGTTTTCCATGCTTCAAGGGAACATATTATTACATATTATTATTATTAGGTATTATTATTATTATTATTATTCCTCTTCTTAATCCTCCTCCCTCCTCCTTCCTTCCTCTTCCTCCTTCCTTCCTTCTTCCTCCTCCTCCTCCTCTTCCTCCTCCTCCTCTTCTTCCTCCTCCTCCTCCATTGCTTTTGGTCTCAAACTCCTCGAAATCATGAAATTGATCTTCACTGACACTTCCATCTGAGTTAGAGCATCACTTGGGAAGAGAAGAGTCCCAGATTTGCTGGGGAGTCACATATTTCTTACCGCTAGACATGCTGAAAAAGGACAACTGAAATGGTATTCCCACAATGCACCACTGGCTCCCCGATTTTTTTTATATGGTGCACACTGACCATGGAGACCCATTCTCTCACATGTGGGCCTACCAGCTTTCTCCTGCTTGATTTGAAGCCGCTAGAATTTATGCGTATAGATACGTCAAACACGGTATCTCCTATGACGTATATATACGACCGCGACAGTCAAAGAGTTAAGAACCGTTCTGGCATACACAGTGTGGTAAAGCATGGTGAGGCTGCCAGTTTGGACCACAAGGCGGCTGAAAAATATGTGCATGAATTCAAGGAGTACATAAACAGTGAAGGACTGAAACCTGAACAAGTGTTCAATTGTGACGAAACAGGCCTCTTTTGGAAGAAAATGCCAAAGAGGACCTTCATTACACAAGAGGAAAAGGCAATGCCAGGATATAAGCCTATGAAAGGCAGGCTGCCGCTAATGTTCTGCACTAATGCTAGTGGGGATTTCGAAGTGAAGCCATTACTAGTGTACCATTCTGAAAATCCCAGAGTGTTCAGGAAAAACAATGTTATGAAGAGTAAATTGTGTGTGTTTTGGAAATCTAATAGTAAGGCATGGGTCACGAGGGAAATTTTTGTCGAGTGGTTCAATGAAGTGTTTGGCCCTAGTGTGAAGGAGTATCTCCTGGAAAAGAAATTGGATCTCAAGTGCGTGCTAGTAATGGACAATGCACCTGCTCATCCTCCAAACTTGGATGACCTAATTTTCGGGGAGTTTGGGTTCATCACAGTAAAGTTCTTGCCCCCGAATACCACTCCTCTCCTCCAACCCATGGACCAGCAGGTAATTACAAACTTTAAGAAACTCTACACAAAAGCAATGTTTCACAGGTGCTTGACTGTGACCACAGACACTCACTTGACCCTAAGGGAATTTTGGAGAGAACACTTCAGCATCCTCCACTGCATAACCTTATAGGTATGGCTTGGGAGGGAGTGAATACCAGGACTTTGAACTCTGCCTGGGGAAAATTGTGGCCAGATTGTGTCGACAAGAGGGATTTTGAAGGATTTGGGACTGACCCTAATGAGCCTATGTCTGCTGTAAAATCAGTTGTGGCACTGGGGAGTTCCATGGGGTTGGATGTGAGTTTGGAGGATGTGGAAGAATTGGTGGAAGACCACAATGAAGAGCTCACCACTGAGGAGCTGCAAGAGCTTCAGCAGGAAGAGCAACACATCGCAGCTCAGAATCTTGCTGCAGAGGAGGAGGAAGAGAGATGGAAGAAGGTGCCTTCTTCAGAAATTAAAGAGATTTTTACTATGTGGGGTAAGATGGAAAGCTTTATGGAGAAACATCACCCTAATAAGGTTGTTGCAAGCCAGGTTGGCAACATGTACAGTGAGAAAGTCTTGGGCCATTTTAGGGAAGTGTTAAAGAGATGCCAGAAACAGAGCTCTCTCCACAGTTATTTTGTGAGACAGGACTCCAGTGACTCTCAAGGTGGTCCTAGTGGCATTAAGAAACAGAGAAGAGAAGCAACCTCAGAAAAGCAAATGGTACCTGAAGTGTTGTTATTTTTTTACTATTATTCTTTTGGTACTTTAATTGTGAATTTTATTTTGTCAATTTAAATCTAGTTATAATCTTGATCTTGTCAACAACCTATACCAGACTCTAGTGCAATTGCAAGTACCATTTCAAATTGTATTTTTATATTATAAGTTTATATTATAATTCCTACCATCTGTCCATTTAACTTTGCTTACCATTACTTAATTTTAGTCCCTTATATATTTTCTCCTTTTTTAGCTTTATATAACTATCCTAGTTTTATATATTCACAATTGTTAAAATAATCAAGGTGCTATTCTCAGGTGCTAAAGTAGAATAAGTTCACAATTTTGCCATTATATTCCAAAGCTCATTTATTTGATTACCACTTTATTGTTCACCACAACCTATATTAGTCCCTTTTATATTATAATTTTATACTATAATTCTAACTTTAAAAAATTACCTTTATAGTACTACCTACTATCATATTCCCAAGCTCCATTATTTGATCATCACTTTATTTGTATTAGTCCCTTAGCTCACTATTTCACATTTGTTAAATAATCCAGGTGCTATTTTTTAGCTTAAGACTCTTTACTTTGTTTTATACTTAATTCTAACTATAGATTCACTACAAATCTTATGATTACAAGCATTGATCCTGATACCAACCTCTTATTTAATGACTTAAATGAATCAAACAGTTACTGTAATTACTACACTGCAGAACAATCAAAGGCACTTCTCAGTGCCAACAACAACATAACTATCTTTAACTACAATATCAGATCTTCAAGCAAGCATTACAATGACCTCATAGCATTAATAAATTCCTTACATGCCAATATGTCCATCATTACACTAACTGAAACCTGGCTAAAGCCTGATAGTACAGATTGTCTATGCCATTCCTGGTTACACAGCCATACACAACTGTAGGCCAGACCAACAAGGGGGTGGCACAGCCATATACTACTCAGACCAACTAGAATGTATCACTAATACTTGCACAAGGGATGAACATGGGGAATATATAATAGCTAAATTCAAATCCAAATACCTACAAAAACCTCTCACATTGATAAACATCTACAGAGTTCCACAGTCAAACATTAGCCAATTTAGTCAAAATCTAGGAAGTATGATAACTGATGCACGCATGAACAAAGATCACTTACTACTCTCAGGTGACTTCAATATAAATCTCCTGCAAGACCAGGACCCACCACGTTACTGAATTCACAAACACAATGAGTACTGTATGTTACTACCAACAGTAACAAAACCTACAAGAGTTACAGAGACTAGTGTTTCCCTACTTGACCACATCTGGACCAACACCATTTCCCCTTTAAAATCAGGCATAATTACAGATAATACCACAGACCACTACCCTACTTCCTCATAACAACTCTTGGTAAACTACCCCAAGACACTACTAAAGTCACCTTCAGACTTCACAATGAGGCAGCCATTAATAACTTCACAACAGCAATAGCAAACATTGATTTGGGACACTGAGCTAGAAATCTATACAGATATTGACGAATGTATTAATAATTTTCTAAAAAAACCCAATACCTCTATAACAAGCACTGCCCTAAAAAAACTAAACAGATGACAGCAAAGAGAACTGAACAGTCCCTGGCTAACACCCAGCATTCTCAAATCCATAAATACAAAACACCAATATGAAAAACAGTACAGAATGGGTCACATAACAGAGACCAAACAAAACGTTACTCATCAATCCTAACCACCCTGATAAGAAGGGCAAAAAATTGTATTATGAGAACAGATTATCCAACTTACGAGGTGATATAAAAAAGACCTGGAAAACCCTATCAGAAATTCTGGAACAAAAAAGATATCACGAAATAGCGAAATAAAATTAGCCAAAATCAGATGAACCCCAACTCCCACCAACAGAAACAGCAAACAGACTCGATGATTTCTTCTCCACTATAGGACAAAACCTTGCCAATAAATCCCAAGCTCAGATACCCCACCAAATGACTAACCTCACTGGCAACTACCCGAACACACTATTCCTAGCTCCGACTAACCCATACGGAAGTCTCCCTTATTATCAACGCACTAAAAAACAAGGCAGGAGATTTAAATACCTTACCACCCTTTATATACAAAAAAGTGTCACAAGTGCTATCACCAATCATTGCAACACTCTTTAACAAATCCATTGAATCCTCCACCTTCCCTACAGTACTCAAAATAGCAAGGGTCACCCCGGTCCACAAAGGAGGAGACCAAACAGAGTTGAATAACTATAGGCCAATTATCCAACTTACACCCTCTCTCAAAAATCTTCGAAAAAATTAATTCATAAACGAATCTACTCCTACCTTATCTCCCAAAACATACTCAACCCCTGCCAATTTGGATTCAGGCCTAATAAAAATACTAATGATGCTATTATACACATGCTAGAACTATTATACACTGCAATAGAGAAAAAAGAAGTCGCACTGGGGATCTTCATTGACTTACGTAAAGCTTTTGATACAGTTGACCATGACTTGCTCCACGTAAAATTGTCACACTATGGTATAAGAGGGCACTCCCTCAACTACCTCAAGTCATACCTCAGCAACAGAAGCCAATATGTGTACGCAAATGGGGCAAACTCTTCTGCGCAACCAATTACAGTTGGTGTCCCACAGGGAAGTGTCCTTGGCCCTCTTCTCTTTCTCCTATACATAAATGACCTTCCAAATGCATCGCAATTACTCAAACCCACACTGTTTGCAGATGACACTACATACGTCTTCTCTCACCCGAGCCCAGTCACGCTAGTCAATACTGTAAATACCGAATTACAGAAAATATCTACCTGGATGAGGACTAACAAACTTACACTAAACATTGACAAAACCTACTTCATTCAGTTTGGTAACAGAGCTACAGATGTCCCTCTTAACATAATGATAAACGGATCACCTATCACAAAACTAACAGAGGGAAAATTCTTAGGAATCCACCTTGATAATAGACTCAAATTCATACACATATACAACAAATTTCTAAGAAATTTCCAAGACTGTAGGCATACTATCGAAGATACGGTACTATGTTCCACAGTCAGCCCTCCTGGCCCTATATCACTCTCTTATTTACCCCTATCTTACCTATGGAATTTGTGCATGGGGCTCAACAACAATTAACCATCTCAGACCACTAATTACCCAACAAAAGGCTGCAGTTTAGAATGATAACAAATTCTCACTACAGGCAGCACACTCCACCAATATTCAATACACTAAACCTACTCACCATACAAAACATCCATACTTATTACTGCACCTATTACATACATAGAACACTTAACTCTGATATTAACCCTCCCCTCAAACATCTCCTTGCCAACCTCAACAGAACACATGACCATAACACAAGGCACAGATCACTCTTTGATGTTCCTCGTGTCCATCTCACACTATGCAAAAACTCAATGCACATAAAAGGCCCTAAAATCTGGAATTCATTACCTGTAAATAAAAAGAAACACTACCTGTTTATAAATTCAAGTCTCTTCTCAAAGATCACTTACTCACCCAAAACCAAATAAATACTGAATAACTGAACCTTATAAATTGTATATCTTAAATGTTTCTCACAATTGTATCACATAAATGTTAAACCTAAAACTGAATCTAACTTTATTATTTTTTAAATACATTACCTAACAGAATCCTTCATATGACTGAATGCAACCATATGACCTGTCTTTGTAATACTCACTTGTGCTTTATAGTAATCTGTTTACATTAATGTTTTATCACTGATTTCATCATTGCTTAGTTAATCTTAAGTTAATTTTAAGCCAGCCCGTAATGCTATGCATAGTATAAGTGGCTTTGGCATGCTGCTCTTATCTGTATTTTTTTGTACCTCTGTATGTGTGCTCAAATTGGAAATAAATAAATAAAAAATAAAATAAATAAATAAATAAAGGGGATTCCCCTTCCAAACTATAAATAATCCACTCTCTCTCCTCCTCCAGTCTCCCATACACTAAGAAGAATCTCCAATAAAGGTAAGTGTTATGCTGTTAATGTTTCATTCATCATTTCCCATTGTATCGTTTATGTACTACATGTATATTTCATGTTAAAAAAATTTTTGTTTTAATACTTCTGGGTGTCAGGAACGGATTAATTGTATTTACATTATTTCTTGTGGGTTTAGTTATTTAGTTTAATATGTTTATTATGCACCCCATACCCATCCTGTGGGCGGTAGTCAAAAGATTACAGAGGTACATAATTGGTCCAGGGACTGGACTCCAAAGTTTTGATAGCTGAGCAAGTTACAGAGGTAATGAACTCACAATTTACAAAGGTAATGAACTCACAATTTACAAATGTAATGAACTCACAATTTACAAAGGTAATGAACTCCAGGTAAGTCTGGTCACAATCATGACAAGTTACAAAGGTATTTACAGATTACAGAGGTACGTAATGTGGGGAAAATTGATTCGTAAATCGTAAATTTCGTTTATAGTAACGGCTGCAGGAACGGATTAATTACGAACGACGAGGGACCACTGTACTTATTTGTAGGAAGTCAGGAGCAGGTAGCCCAGGTGTACGTAGCACTGGCTCCCGGTCTCATACTTAATATACGATATTTAAAACATCCTAGAGAGGTAAAATGCACTTACAGTACACTCATTATTTACCTTAAAATATGTGTGTGAAGGCTTACTCAGCCCTGTAACAACTTCAGACAGTATTACCAAGGCTGGCTCCTCCTCAGGAAAATTAATGAATAGAAAAAGAAATAATAACAGACAAACATAAACACTTTATTATATATAAAACATAAAATATAAAACACTTAAATATGAAATATTAATCCTACATTAAAGAAAATGAAAAATGAAAAATATAAATGATAACTGAATTCAACGCTAATTTAAAACTTGGGTGGTATAAACCTTGGTAATAAATACCGACAAGTTGGTTTAGAAAGACACGTAAGCAAACACTATAACATATTTATTAGAAAACGTTTTGGTCCTGGAACCTTGATCACTTCTAACATACAGAGGTAGAAAGACATTATATATATAGGCGGAGAGTGAGATGTGACGCACGTGACCTGAGGAATGTCATAAGAACATAAGAATGGAGGAACACTGTAGAAGGCCTACTGGCCCATGCGCAGCCCCACACCTCTAACTTCTACAGCAGGCGTCTACACTATCCCCTGTGGGTTCTGTCCCAAGAAATATGTAGGCGAGACAGGCAGAGATCTTGCAGTCCGCCTGAATGAGCATCGAAATGCCTCTAACAGAGACGATGTAAGGTACGCCTGTGTCCTCCACAGAGACTCCACGGGGCATTTGATGAACTGGAACGAGGCACAACTCGTTCTCACCGAACCAGACCTCAGACGCCGACGGTGCCTAGAAGCCTCACTAATCACCGTCACCGACACTATAGAACGCAACACTGGAAACTACAAAATTTCAAAAACATTGGCATACATGATACTTAAGCAGCACCAACCCAACAACACAGGAGTCACGTGATTTCATCGTCTACCCTCGCCTCGCATGGGCCAGTAGGCCTTCTACAGTGTTCCTCCATTCTTATGTTCTTATGACATTCCTCAGGTCACGTGCGTCACATCTCACTCTCCGCCTATATATATAATGTCTTTCTACCTCTGTATGTTAGAAGTGATCAAGGTTCCAGGACCAAAACGTTTTCTAATAAATATGTTATAGTGTTTGCTTACGTGTCTTTCTAAACCAAAACTTGGGTGTCTGGTGTTGGTGACACTGTGTTGTTGAAATCGTAGCCGTTGCTGATGATGGGCGGGGGGGGGTCGCAGGTGTTTGTTACAACCCACCGGTTCATTCTTCACAGTATAGCCGTGAGTATTATATCCCGATGACAGGAAAGCAGGTTCTTTACCACTGCAATGAGGGGTTACGTCCTGCAATTTCATACAGGTGCACAGGTAATTAAATCCAAAAAGGGGAAGTCTCAGGACGTTAGTCCATCTCCATCAGTTCTACTCGTTGATTGGCAGGTGACCCTCTCTGTCATCCAAGCTGGAAAGATAGACAGGTTACCCACTGCTTAAGAAATCACTCTCCATGATAAGTACAATACCTAAAAGATGTGGTGATTATTACAACAGTCAACTTAGAGCAAGACTGAAAGGACTAAGTTTATTATTGGTCAAAAGTGAAGCTTTCAGCCAATAAATCCACTAGAATACAAGGCAGGCATGTACTTACAGTAGTGCTGGGAGCTGTGAGTCTAGTGATTACTGTTTGGACCGGAGCCCCACACGTCACCTTTCGGGGGGGGGGAGAGGAAGGGGAAGGGATAGCGGGAGCTAGACTGACCCTACCTTAACAAGCAGCCGGCAATCAAACTATCACTTTAGGGGTGGGGGAGAAAAGGCGGGAATAGCGGGAGCTGGACTTACCCTACCTTAACAAGTAGCCGGCAAGCAAACTATCACTTTCGGGGAGGGGGGAAAAAGGCAGGAATAGCGGGAGCTTGACTTACCCTACCTTAACAAGTAGCCGGCAATGAAACTATTGTTACTATATACTCCCTCGCTACTCCTATCTATTGAACTTTTCCCTCACAATGTGTAGTCTTAATATAGGAAGAGAGGCGAGTAGTATTTATTTGTATAAAGTCAGTGTAGGTAGCCGGTAGGTGTAGTCTGGGCTACACCTACCCGCTACTTACACTGTGGCCCAGAGCCATATTATTAACATCGACATGCCTTGTTCACTGAATTTAATCATTTATAACAACTACCTTTAGATGCCATCATAAACGAAGGTAGAAGTAATGAATAATTCATGCCGAAAATTGTAAACAAAAGCGGAGTGGGGGAGTGGCTGGGCCAAACGCAGATTCATACACGTTTTCTCTGAGGGCTGAACAGAGAAAACGTAATATTGTCCTTCCACCTGGCTCCGTAAGTATTATTATCAGAGCATATAAAATATGCAATAAATGCCAGACAACAAGTTTACACTAACTTATATTAAGTTAGCAAAAGAAATAGGCATTAAAAACACAATAAAAGGTAAGATACACACAGAGTACACTTATTACTTACCTTAAAATATTAATATTAATGTGTGAGAGGTGAGTGGCAGGGTGTTTAATGAATAAAATCAGAGTGGCACACCATCATCCTCTAACTTGGCACTTAAAGCAAGAGGCTTACGACTTCTCTTTTTATTACAGCTAACCTTAGACGCCATCGTCAATGAGAGCCAACTGGTTAACGAAAGAGTAAACGAGAGAGAGAACGAGATACAGAGTTGAGACAATGTAAGAACACAAACTGAACAGGTAGTGGACAATCACGTGGTCAGGTGAAATAAATGCGTATTAATGTGTCTACTTTTAGTTCATTCACGTCCATTTGTAAGAGTTTGCAAAACATTTACCTCAATATTTTTTTATTTTAATAATAATTACCTCACAATACAAATACTCTTACATTGTGTACAAGTTGTACAAGTTAGTTCAGAATAAACAAACAGCAATACACCATTTTTAGAGTGAATAAAGATAATAATAATAATAATAATAATAATAATAATAATATTATTATTATTATTATTACAGTGGCCCCCGCATACCATTGGCCTTACATAACGTTAAATCTGTATACCGATACATTTTATCGCTAAGATTTTGCCTCGCATACCGCTAAAAAACCCGCTCAACGCTGTTCTTCCGAGACGCGTCTAATGTGCGACATGAGCCAGCCTCACATGTTCCGCCGGTGGCATTGTTTACCAGCCAGCCTCCGCGGTAACATCCAAGCATACAACCGGCACATTTCATATTATTAGTGTTTTTGGTGATTTTATCTGCAAAATAAGTGACCGGGGGCCCCAAGAAAGCTTCTAGTGCCAACCCTACAGCAATAAGGGTGAGAATTACTATAGAGATGAAGAAAGAGATCATTGATAAGTATGAAAGTGGAGTGCATGTCTCCGAGCTGGCCAGGTTGTATAATAAACCCCAATCAACCATCGCTACTATTGGTGTTCTTGCCAAAGGTGCAACTGTGTTTTCGAAACAGAGATCGCAAGTGATGGAAGATGTTGAGAGACTCTTATTGGAATGGATAAATGAAAAACAGATAGCAGGAGATAGTATCTCTCAAGTGATCATAAGTGAAAAGGCTAGGAAGTTGCATCAGGATTTAATTAAAAAAATGCCTGCAACTAGTGATGATGTGAGTGAATTTAAGGCCAGCAAAGGTTGGTTTGAGAGATTTAAGAAGCGTAGTGGCATACATAGTGTGATAAGGCATGGTGAGGCTGCTAGTTCGGACCACAAAGCAGCTGAAAAATATGTGCAGGAATTCAAGGAGTACATAGACAATGAAGGACTGAAACCTGAACAAGTGTTTAATTGTGATGAAACAGGCCTGTTTTGGAAGAAAATGCCAAGCAGGACCTACATTACTCAGGAGGAAAAGGCACTCCCAGGACATAAGCCTATGAAAGACAGGCTTACTCTGTTGATGTGTTCCAATGCTAGTGGTGATTGCAAAGTGAAGCCTTTATTAGTGTATCACTCTGAAACTCCCAGAGCGTTCAGGCAAAAGAATATCCTCAAGGCTAATTTGTGTGTGCTGTGGAGGGCAAACAGTAAGGCATGGGTCACTAGGGACTTTTTCTATGACTGGTTACACCATGCATTTGCCCCCAATGTGAAAGATTAACTAACTGAAAAGAAATTAGACCTTAAGTGCCTCCTGGTGTTAGACAATGCCCCTGGTCATCCTACAGACGTGGCAGAGAGACTTTATGGGGACATGAGCTTCATTAAGGTGAAGTTTTTGCCTCCTAATACCACTCCGCTCCTGCAGCCCATGGACCAGCAGGTTATTGCAAACTTCAAAAAACTGCACACAAAAGCTCTGTTTGAAAGGTGCTTTGTAGTGACCTCAGAAACTCAACTGACTCTAAGAGAGTTTTGGAGAGAGCACTTTAATATCCTCAGTTGTGTAAACCTTATAGGTAAGGTTTGGGAGGGAGTGACAAAGAGGACCTTGAACTCTGCTTGGAAGAAACTGTGGCCAGAATGTGTAGACCAAAGGGATTTAGAAGGGTTTCAGGCTAACCCTGAGAATCCTATGCCAGTTGAGGAATCCATTGTGGCATTGGGAAAGTCCTTGGGGTTGGAGGTTAGTGGGGATGATGTGGAAGAGTTGTTGGAGGAGGACAATGAAGAACTAACCACTGATGAACTGCTAGATCAACTTCAACAGCAAGAGGCCAGACCTGAGGAAACTGGTTCGGAGGAGGGGAGAGAGAAATTGAAGAAGTTGCCTACTTCAAAGATTATGGAAATCTGTGCAATGTGGCTGAAAGTGCAAACCTTTATGGATGAAAATCACCCTCACACAGCTATTGCAAGCCGTGCTGGTGACTATTACACTGACAATGTTGTGAAACACTTTAGGGAAGTCATAAAGTAACGAGAGGTAGAGGCCACTATGGACAGATATGTTGTGCGACAGAAGTCCAGTGACTCTGAAGCTGGTCCTAGTGGCATTAAAAGAAGAAGGGAAGTAACCCCAGCAAAGGACTTGACACCTCAAGTCTTAATGGAAGGGGATTCCCCTTCTAAACACTAAGACTCTCTCCTCCTCCCATCCCATCAATCATCACCAGATCTTCAATAAAGGTAAGTGTCATGTAATTGTGCATGCCTTTTTCAGTTTGTGTGTATTAAAATTAATATTTCATGTGGTAAAAATTTTTTTTTTCATACTCTGGGGTGTCTTGCACGGATTAATTTGATTTCCATTATTTCTTATGGGGAAAATTCATTTGCATAACGATAATTTCGCATAACAATGAGCTCTCAGGAACGGAATAATATTGTTATGCGGGGGTCCACTGTATTAATATTAATAATAATAATAATATTAATGTAGGTAGTAGGTTGGTAGACAGCAACCACCCAGGGAAGTACTACCGTCCTGCCAGATGACTGTGAAACAGAAACCTATAACTGTTTTGCATGATGGTAGGATTCCTGGTTTCATTTTCTGTCTCATAAACATGCTAGATAACAGGGATATCTTGCTACTCCCACTTACATTTTGGTCACACTTCACAGACACGCACATGCATATATATATACATACATCTAGGTTTTTCTCCTTTTTCTAAATAGCTCTTGTTCTTCTTTATTTCATCTAGTGTCCATGGGGAAGTGGAAAAGAATCTTTCCTCCATAAGCCATGCGTGTCGTATGAGGCGACTAAAATGCCGGGAGCCATGGGCTAGTAACCCTATCTCCTATAGACATTTACTAAAAAAGAGAAGAAGAAAAACTTTATAAAATTGGGATGCTTGAAAGTGCGTGGATGTAGTGCGGATGACAAGAAACAGATGATTGCTGATGTTATGAATGAAAAGAAGTTGGATGTCCTGGCACTAAGCGAAACAAAGCTGAAGGGGGTAGGGGAGTTTCGGTGGGGGGGAATAAATGGGATTAAATCTGGAGTATCTGAGAGAGTTAGAGCAAAGGAAGGGGTAGTAGTAATGTTGAAGGATCAGTTATGGAAGGAGAAAAGAGAATATGAATGTGTAAATTCAAGAATTATGTGGATTAAAGTAAAGGTTGGATGCGAAAAGTGGGTCATAATAAGCGTGTATGCACCTGGAGAAAAGAGGAAAGTAGAGGAGAGAGAGAGAGATTTTGGGAGATGTTAAGTGAATGTATAGGAGCCTTTGAACCAAGTGAGAGAGTAATTGTGGTAGGGGACCTGAATGCTAAAGTAGGAGAAACTTTTAGAGAGGGTGTGGTAGGTAAGTTTGGGGTGCCAGGTGTAAATGATAATGGGAGCCCTTTGATTGAACTTTGTATAGAAAGGGGTTTAGTTATAGGTAATACATATTTTAAGAAAAAAAGGATAAATAAGTATACAAGATATGATGTAGGCGAAATGACAGTAGTTTGTTGGATTATGTATTGGTAGATAAAAGACTGTTGAGTAGAATTTCAGGATGTACATGTTTATAGAGGGGCCACAGATATATCAGATCACTTTTGTTGTAGCTACACTGAGAGTAAAAGGTTGATGGGATACAAGGAGAATAGAAGCTTTAGGGAAGAGAGAGGTGAAGGTTATAAACTAAAAGGGAGGCAGTTAGGGTAAGATAAAAAACAGCTATTGGAGGATAGATGGGTAATGAGAGCATAGGCAATAGGGTCGAAGAGGCATGGGATAGGTTTAAAAATGTAGTGTTAGAGTTGTTCAGCAGAAGTTTGTGGTTACAGGAAAGGGGGTTTGCGGGAGGGAAGAGGAGCGATTGGTGAATGATGATGTAAAGAGAGCAGTAGGGAGAAAAAGTTAGCATATGAGAAGTTTTTTACAAAGTAGAAGTGATGCAAGGAGGGAAAGAGTATATGGACAAAAAGAGAGAGGTTAAGGGGAGGGGTTTGAAGCAATGTAAAAAGAGAGCAAATGAAAAGGTGGGTGAGATGTTATCAACAAATTTTGTTGAAAATAAGAAAAAGTTTTGGAGTGAGGTTAACAAGTTAAGGAAGCCTAGAGAACAAATGGATTTATCAGTTAAAAATAGGAGAGGAGAGTTATTAAATGGAGGTTAGAGGTATTGGGAAGATGGGGGGAATATTTTGGGGAAAATTGTTAAATGGTGATGAAGATAGGGAAGCTTGATTTCGTGTATAGGGCAAGGAGGAATAATCTTGTAGGAGTGAGGAAGAGCCAGTTGTGAGTGGGGGTAGTTCGTGAGGCAGTAGGTAAAATAAAAGGGAATAAGGCAGCCGGGATTGATGAGATAAAGATAGAAATGTTAAAAGCAGGTGGGGATATAGTTTTGGAGTGGTTGGTGCAATTATTTAATAAATGTATGGACGAGGGTAAGGTACCTGGGGAAATTGGAAAGAGAGCATGCATAGTTCCTTTGTATAAAGGCAAAGGGGACAAAGAGAGTGCAAAAATTATAGGGGGATAAGTCTGTTGAGTATACCTGGTAAGTGTATGGTTAGAGTATTATTGAAAGAATTAAGAGTAAGACGGAGAATAGGATAGCAGATGAACCAAGGAGGCTTTAGGAAAGGCAGGAGGTGTGTGGACCAGGGGGTTACAGTGAAACATGTAAGTGAACAGTATTTAGATAAGGCTTAAGAGGTCTTTGTGGCATTTATGGTTTTGGGGAAAAGGGTTTTGACAGGGTGGATAGGGCGGCAATGTGGCAGATGTTGCAGGTGTATGGTGCACGAGGTAGGTTAATGAAAGCAGTGAAGAGTTTTTACGAGGATAGTGAGGCTCAATTTAGGTATGTAGGAAAAGAGGGAAATTTTTTCCCAGTAAAAGTAGGCCTTAGACAAGGATGTGAGATGTCACCGTGGTTGTTTAATATATTTATAGATGGGGTTGTAAGAGAAGTAAATGCGAGGGTCTTGGCAAGAGGCGTGGAGTTAAAAGATAAAGAATCACACATAAAGTGGGAGTTGTCACAGTTGCTCTTTGCTAATGACACTGTGCTCTTGGGAGATTCTGAAGAGAAGTTGCAGAGATTGGTGGATGAATTTGGTATGGTGTGCAAAAGAAGAAAATTAGAAGTGAATACAGGAAAGAGTAAGGTTATGAGGATAACAAAAAGATTAGGTGATGAAAGATTGAATATCAGATTGGAGGGAGAGAGTATGGAGGAGGTGAATGTATTCAGATATTTGGGAGTGGACGTGTCAGCGGTGTTTGCATCGCTATTGGGCCGTGCGGACATGCTGCGCAGTAGCTGCTGATTGAGTTGGCTTTTGCGCAGTGTTGACGTGTACTTAGCTCTGTGAAGACCTGTTTGCACGCTCTCTACGAATTGAAGCAAGATGCCCTCCATCGAGCAACTTTACCAACAGCTTAAGGAAGAATTGAGGTTGGCGAAGGTGGAAATTCGGCGACTGACCGAGGAAAACAAGAAGATTCGTAGTAGTCCTCCTGTTTTGAGTCCTCAGGTCAAGAAGGGAAACTGGTCAATGGCTGGACAGCGGGGAACAAAGTTGATAAATCAAGAAGACGAATGGAAGGTAGAAAAACGATGAAGAAGAAAGGACTGCGTGGAAACTGTTGTGGAACATCTAATACATTCTCAGTGCTACCCGACGAATGTGAGTCGACTACTGGGAACATCCGACGAACGACATAAAGGGAAAAGGTAAGAATTTGTTGTTGGGGATAGCCAAGTTAGGTATATGGATAGGGCGTTCTGCTTGAAGGACAGGAGTAGGAGACAGAGAGTTTGTTTTTCCTGGGGCTGGGATGGAGGATATTGTTAGCCGTTGGTTGACATCATGAGAGGTAATGGGAGCAATCCTATTATCTGTCTCAGTGCTGGAAAGGCAATGATGTTGGCAGACGTAGGAGTGAAGACCTGATTAGCAGGTATAGGTCAGCAATAGAAATAATTAGGAGTAAGGGTGGGAACCCTGTCATATGGGGTTATTTTGCCAAGGAGAGAAGTTGGAAAGAATGGTTGTCCAGGGCATTGGTGTCAATTGTGGCTGGGCAATACTGTAAGGAAAATGCGGTAACATTCATTGACAACGGGGGACATCTTCCATGGCAGAAATGACATGTATGCCAGGGATGGGGTTCACTTATCTAGGTCTGGGGTGGTTACCCTTGGCAACTGCAGTGGAGGGAGCAGTTGGGACTTTAAACTGGAATAGTTAGTGGTATGGGTTTTTTGGCAGGAAAAAGTGAAGTCCCAGTGTAGTAATATTACGAGTTCTAGGGGAACTAGTAATAAGCAGAACGAGTAGATATTGAAAGCCAGGGACTTTGGGTGATAAGGACAGTAATAGGTTTAGTAGAAAAACAGAATGAGCGGAAGGGAAAAGAGAAAGGAGAGTCTTTCAATGTTTATTATGCTAATTGCCGTAGTGCTAGGATAAGATGGACGAGTTGAGTTTTAGTTGCTAGTGAAGGTAACATTGATGTATTTGCCTTAACTGAGACGTGGTTTAATTAAAAAAAAGTCGGGACATGCCTGCGGAATGTCCATATTCAGGGTTTTAAATTTTTCCCCAAGTAAAATAGAAGTATCGGGAAGGGGGGTGGGGTGGCATTGTATGTCCGAGATCGCTTGAACTGTTGCATAAAAACGGGTATTAAGTCTGAAGTAACACTTACAGAGTCTGTTTGGATAGAATTTTCAGAGGGGCATGAAAAACTGTTTTTTTAGGAGTGATATACCGTCCCCCAAACTTAGATAGGGACCAAGGGAGACTACTATGGGGGGAAATTTGTTAAGGCCACAAGGCACGATAATGTAGAAAATTCTAGGAGACTTTAACTTTAGTCATATTGATTGGAATTTCTTAACTGGGAATTTAGAATATACAACTTCTCAGAAGTAGTTCAGGATTGTTTTTTGAAGCAGTTTGTGACAGAACCTACAAGGGGAAATAACCTGCTTGCTTAGTTATGGGCAAACAATGAATCCCTTTTTAAATTTAATTTAGAAATTTCAGGGGAACTGGGTGCTAGCGACCACAAATCAATTACATTTAGCTTTGAATGAAGTACGATAGTAGCGATAACTCAGTAACAGTCCCAGATTTTCGCTTAGCAAATTACGATGGGCTTAGAGAACACTTATCATCTGTTGACTGGGGTAACGAAGTGAGCTATCAATATGACAGTTTTCTGAACACTATACATGCTGCTCAAAGAACGTTTATCCCATATAAAGAAATTAGATCAAATAGAAATGACCCAAAATGGATGAATAATAGGCTCAAATATCTACTAGGGCATAAGAAAGGAATTTATAGGCGTATCAAAAGAGGTGAGGGTCATCTTATGAATCAATATATTGACATTAAGAGGGACATTAACCCTTTGAGGGTCGACAGGCCCTCTCCGAAACTCGTTCTCAGGGTCGGCAAATTTAAAAAAAAAAAAAAATTATTTTCTCTTATGAAAAGATAGAGAATCTTTTCCCGATCATAAAGACACCAAAAGTTTGAAATTTGATAGAAAACTTACGGAATTATGCTCTCGCAAAGTTAGCGGTCTCTGCGATGTTTACGCATCGGCGATTTTGCCCACTTTGAGCCCCATTTTCGGCCAATTTCACTGTACTATCGACAAAAAAACATGAACATTTCGCTAGAACTCCATTTTTTTATCGAATGGGTGCAAGAAAACCCCTCATTTATGAAAATTTAACTATCCAGTACAGTGGACAGAATTTAGCAATTTTGCCAATTTCACACAAATTTCAAAAGATGCCAATTTCCCAATAGGGTCCAGAATAAAAAAGAAACACATTTCCCGGACTAAAATGACATTTCCTCTGGTCATTAGTCACGTCTCAAGGCCCCTTTATATTCTTTTGCTTTCCACTTTGAATTTTTATTCTCACAAAAAATAGAAGATTATGTTATGCAGACTACTGCATTAGTGTAAAAAATGGTATAAATATTATTGGTGCACTTGTGAAAGGGAAAATTAGACTCACCAGTTGATGTGTATTGCACGCTTGGCACGATTTGTTTACTTTGAGTTTGGTAAAAATCGAACATTTCTGCTACTTTGAGCTCAATTTCAAGGCAATTTTCTTTTTAAAAACCCGTCAAAATCATCTCCATTTTTTGTAATATGTCTTCCATTCTATAAAAAAGAGACCAAGAAAACTAGAATACACCAATAAATACCATACGAAAATACACTGCAAAGTCGCTGATTTATTAAAAAAAAAATGGTCAAAGTTTTTTTTTTCTCATTATGCACTGTGTGCTGCAGGATTTTTTTTAGACTGTGCACACTGACCACATAGACCCATTCTTTCATATGAAGGCCTACCAGCTTTCTCCCACTAGATTTGAGGCCGCTAGAATTTATGAGTACTAGTACGTCAAAAACCCCTACGCGTAAGACGTACTAGTACGACAAAAACCCTCAAAGGGTTAAAAAGGGGATAAGAAAAGCTAAAAGGGACTATGAAATTAAAGTTGCTAGGGATTCTAAATCTAACCCAAAAGGTTTTTTCCAGGTCTATAGAACAAAAGTTAGAGATAAGATAGGTCCCCTTAAAAATAACTATGGGCACCTTACTGACAAAGAGAATGAAATGTGCTCGATTTTTAATAATTATTTTCTCTCAGTTTTTACACAGGAAGACACTAACAATATTCCAGTAATTAATTTTTATAGTGGGCTAGAAGAAGATAAATTATGTAACATCACAGTCACTAGTGAAATGGTTGTGAAGCAGATAGACAGACGAAGCAAAATAAGTCGCCGGGTCCGATGAGGTTTTTTCAAGGGTTCTTAAAGAATGCAAAATGGAACTCTGTGAACATTAATAATATTTTTAATTTATCTCTTCAAACAGGTGTAGTGTCTGATATGGGAAGATTGGGTAATGTAATTCCTATTTTTAAAACAAGGGACAAGTCGTTACCGTCAAATTACCGCCCAATAAGCCTGACCTCAATTGTAGGCAAATTACTAGAGTCAATTATAGCTGAGATTATAAGAAGCATCTCAATACGCATTTGCTTGATTAATGATACTCAGCATGGATTCACAAGAGGCCGGTCTTGTCTAACTAATTTATTACTTTTCTTCAGTTTAAAACTTTTGGGCTGTTGACCACGATAAAGAATTTGATATTATTTACTTAGATTTTAGTAAGGCTTTTTGATAGAGTTCTGCACCATAGGGCTGTTAAAGAAAGTGGCCGCTCATGGCATTGGGGGAAAAGTGCTCTCGTGGATCGCGTCATGGCTCAATGAACAGGAAGCAGAAAGTGTCCATAAATGGGGTTAAATCCGAGTGGGGATCTGTGACAGTGGCGTTCCACAGGGATCAGTCTTGGGCCCCCCTTGTTGTTTATAATATTTTCAAGATTTGATGAGGGAATTTCTAGTGATATGAGCAAATTCGCCGATGACACAAAGATAGGTAGGAAAAATTGATTCTAAACGTAGATGTTAGGGAACTTCAGGAGGATTTAAACAAGCTCTATTTCTTGGTCAGAAAAAATGGCAGATGCAGTTCAATGTAGATAATGCAAAGGGTTTTGAAGCTTGGAGTGCCCATAACCCTAGTATTATAAATTAAAAAGATGTGGAACTTAGCCATACAGATTGCGAAAAGGGGCTTGGGGGGTTATGGTGAGCAGCAACCTTTTAAAACCAAGACAGCAATGCCTAAGCGTGCGTAAAAAGGCAAATAGATTACTGGATTTATATCAAGAAGGGGTAAGCAAAAGAAGTCCAGAGGTCATACTGCAGCTTCATACATCATTAGTAAGGCCTCACCTAGATTATGCAGCTCAGTTCTGGTCTCCATATTACAGAATGGACATAAATTCGTTAGAAAACATTCAGCGTAGGATGATAAATTAATACATAGCATTAGAAATTCTTCCTTATGAAGAAAGATTGAAGACTCTTAAGTTACATTCACTTGTTAGACGAAGAATGAGGGAAGACCTGATCGAAGTGTATAAGTGGAAGATAGGGATTAATAAAGGGGATATTAATAGGTCTTGAGGATGTCTCTCCCAAAAGAGAACCCGCGTAGTAATGGATTTAAAATTTGATAAGTTTAGATTTAGAAAGGACATAGGAAAGTATTGGTTTGGAAATAGGGTAGTAGATGAGTGGAACAGTCTACCTAGTTGGGTTATTGAGGCTGGGACTTTGGGTAGTTTCAAATTTAGGTTGGATAAGTACATGAGTGGGAGGGGTTGGATTTGAGTGGGACTTTCACATCAGAGCTTATTTCTTGGGTGGCATTGAAAATTGGGTTGGGCAAATGTTTTGTTAGTGGGATGAATTGTAAAGGACCTGCCTAGTATGGGCCAACAGGCCTGCTGCAGTGTTCCTCCTTTCTTATGTTCTTATGGGTCTATGAAAGATGAGGTGAATCATAGAATTGATGAGGGGAAAAGGGTGAGTGGTGCACGTAGGAGTCTGTGGAGACAAAGAACTTTGTCCTTGGAGGCAAAGAGGGGAATGTATGAGAGTATAGTTTTACCAATGCTCTTATATGGGTGTGAAGCATTTGTGATGAATGTTGCAGCAAGGAGAAGGCTGGAGGCAGTGGAGATGTCATGTCTGAGGGCAATGTGTGGTGTGAATATAATGCAGAGAATTTGTAGTTTGGAAGTTAGGAGGAGGTACGGGATTACCAAAACTGTTGTCCAGAGGGCTGAGGAAGGGTTGCGAGGGGGTTCGGACATTTTAGAGAGAATGGAGCGAAAAAAGAGTGACTTCAAGAGTGTATCAGTCTGTAGTGGAAGGAAGGCGGGGTAGGGTTCGGCCTAGGAAAGGTTGGAGGGAGGGGATAAAGGAGGTTTTGTGTGCAAGGGGCTTGGACTTCCAGCAGACATGCAGAGCGTGTTTTATAGGAGTGAATGGAGACAAATGGTTTTTAATACTTGACGTGCTGTTGGAGTGTGAGCAAAGTAACATTTATGAAGGGGTTCAGGGAAGCCGGCAGGGGACTTTAAATCCTGGGGATGGGAAGTACGGTGCCTGCACTCTGAAGGAGGGGTGTTAATGTTGCAGTTTAAAAAACTGTAGTGTAAAGCACCCTTCTGGGAAGACAGTGTGGGGTGAATGATGGTGAAAGTTTTTTCTTTTTCGGGCCACCCTGCCTTGGTGGGAATCGGCCAGTGTGATAATAAAAAAAAAAAATAATATTAATATTAATAATAATAATAATTATTATTATTATTATTTATTATAAAAAGCACTAAACCCACAAGGGTCATGATTGCTATACATAGAGTAAAGGCATACGAAAAGAAAATTTTTCTACATTTACCCCCAGTGTTTGACTAGAGAAAACGTAATTCTTCCGACACTACCTACACAGCTGCTTTGTAAACAAATCTCATATTTACATCAATTTTTATTCTGAGTTTATGTATCATGTTTATTGCTATGTAAAGGGTTTCATATATAATTTTGAGGAAAATATCATAGATGGAATTAATGAAAATGCCTATAAATTTATGTAAAATAAGACATTTAGTGTGCCCAAGAGTGATTATCATTACGTAGTATTGGCGTCATGAGTAGAGAGAGACTTAGCGATTTTAATGTGTACCTGCACACCAGCACAGTGTGTAAGTATATTTAAGTACAGGTACACATAAATATAATTATCAGAGTACATATAAAATATGCAGTAACTTTAAAACACTTGAAATTTTGGAAAGTTTCCTGACATAATAGATGTGGTCACGGAAAATGTAAACAAACCGGGTGGAGGGCACTGTATTTAAAAGACCGCTTGCCGTATAGCAAATTTTGGTCATAATTTGACATCGCCCTATTAATGGAACGCCGTAAGGTGAAACGCCGTAAAATGGGGCCTTACTGTATAAATGTTTTATTTCTCTTGCTTCAAATATGGCACGATTGGCCTGAGATGCCTTGTCAGCATAGAATGGGTCATAACACTCAGTGTGCACTGTATTAAAAAAATCTGAGACCACTTAGTACCTTGTGGGAGCACCAGTTCAAATGAGCACCAGCTAGAGCAAACAGCGGGGCAAACGCCTGGGATTCACTGATTTCATGTAGCATTAACTCTTCCATTTTAAGAGGAAAGTGATGTTGACCCCGAGTTTAGTGGCTTTGAGGTGGATGTGGCCATAAGTGGTCGAGGAAATATCAAAAAACCTCTATAATAACCCATGTGCAACATTTGTGCTACACCCTTTCAGAATGTCTTATAACCCATGCCCCAAGTAAAAAGAAACAATTCTGGAATATAATACTTGTTGAGCAGACTGGCTGGCTGGCTGACTGGCTGGCCACCTGGCTGACTGGCTGGCCACCTGGCTGGCCAGCTGCATGGCTGGCCGGCTGCTGTCAGCCTGGCTCCATTTGTCTGTGTCTATGTCTATCTCTGTCTGTCTATCTGTCTCTGTCTCTTTCAATCTGTCTCTATCTCTGTCTCACTGGTACACATAAATACAGGTACATATAGTGAAAATTACCTGGGATAACCAAAAAAATCTAGACAAAGTGCTATACAGATTTCCCTCAACATTCACGTTTTCAACTTTTGCGGGCTTAACACATTCGCGAATTATCAATCGCCAAATTCCCAACTGCCAAATTCCCAGCCGCCAAATCGTATTTAAGTTTCCCACCACCCGCGAGTCCCTACTACCCTCCCTCCAACCCCAACAACTGGCAGGCAGCCCTCCCACCACTCAGTGTGATGAGTGTTTTGTTTGTTCATTATTTGCTATTAAACTGCAGTATAAATAATGTCAACCTATTCATGACTGCATATTGGAATGGCTATTCGGACAGGTATTGGACGGTGACATCATATGTTTACTCTTGAACACAGCAAAGAATCAACCATTTCTGCTACTGCTAATAATAATAATAATAATAATAATAATAATAATAATAATAATAATAATAATAATACAATAGAATTAAAGGAAATTGTACAAAAACAAGAGGGTTGAAGCAGTGGTGGAAGAAGTGGTTGACGCATTGTCAGTCAGAGTGCCTTTGTTTATGCTGAAGTGAGCATTAGTCTCCAAACTTCCAAACATTTCACAATAATTCATTGTGTTTGGTGCTTGTAGATTGAGTGCCACTGGAGCGGTAGAGGCAATGGTTGAGGCAGTGCTTGAGGCAGTGGTAGATGCAGTGGTTGAGGCAGTGGTTGAGGCAGTGGTTGAGGCAGTGGTTGAGGCAGCGGTTGAGGCAGCGGCTGAAGCAGCAGTTGAGGCAGCGGTTGAGGCAGTGATATTTAATAAGATATGTGTTATTAATAATAATAATACATGTTATTATTAATAACATGTATTATTATTATTATTATGTTATTATAAACCACTCCCTCAACCACTGCCTCAACCGCTGCCTCAACCGCTGCCTCTACTGCTGCCTCTACCACTGCCTCTACCACTGCCTCTACCACTGCCTCAACCACTGCCTCTACCAATGCCTCTACTACTCCAGTCACACTCAATCTACAAGCACCAAACACAATGAATTATTGTGAAATGTTTGGAAGTATGTGGAGACTAATGCTCACTCCAGCATAAACAAAGCCACACTGACGATACTTCACCCACTTCTTCCACCACTGCTTCAACCCTCGTATTTTTGTACTATTTCCTTCTTCAGTTCTATCGTATTAATAATAATAATAATAATAATACGATAGAATTGAAGAAGGAAATTGTACAAAAATACGAGGGTTGAAGCAGTGGTGTAGGAAGTGGTTGACGCATCGTCAGTCAGTGTGCCTTTGTTTATGATGATAAATTAGACACATGTGGCTTTGTTTATGCTGGAGTGAGCATTAGTCTCCATGCTCTTCCAGACATTTCACAATAATTCATTGTGTTTGGTGCTTGTAGATTGAGTGCGACTGCCACATAATTAACTATGGGTAAAGAAATTGAGAAACATGATAGAATTGAAGAAAGAAATTGAACCAAAATACAAGCAGTGCACTGCAATGGTTGAGGCAGTGGTTGAGGCACTGGTGGAGGCAGTGGTTGAGGCAGTGGTATTTAATAACGTACATGTTATTAAACCATAACATGTATGTATTTAGTACAATATTTCACGACATTTTCGTGTATTTCATGATTGTTCATGGTTCAACAAGTTCAGGAAGCAGTATTGTATTATATTTCCCTACAACATATTGGGGCACCAAACATTTGCGGTTTTTCAACATTCGCAAGGCTCTTGATCTCGTAACCCTCGCGAATGTTGAGGGAGACCTGTACTCTGCTTGAAGATATGAGTAAACGTGATGACGCAGTCTTGTGGCTCTCTCTGAGACAGAGAGCTAGATGGATAGATAGACAGGGAGCTTGAGAGACAGACAAATAGACAGACAGACATGTTTATGTACCAGCATAAAGAAAGTGAGGGCTGATGCTCATCAAATGTCAGCTCTTCTCTAATGTTATCTCATCATGTCACTGTCAGGGGTGGAGTGAGTTTTTTTCCATGCTTCAAGGGAAATTATTATTATTTTTTCTTCTTTTATCTTCTTCATCTTGTATACTTCAACATATAAATACTTTGTATATATTCCAAGACAACAGTAAATGCCCAAGGCAGGTGTGAATGTCCACCTGTCAGTGTGTTTGTGACAATGCGAGTACAATTTCAGTACCTAATACTAGTGTCAGAACAAAGATTGGTTATGAAATGACAAGAACTACTATAAACTGTAAGTATCAGAACATAAAAATTACATAAAATAATATGAAAAATAGGTATATCAGCAACACTTCTGCAAGCAGCAGGACTTGATGTTGCTGTCAAGTGAGCATCCAGTGCCAACATCTCGGCCTCATATCTCTGTAAGTACTGACCCTAATTTTTTTTTTATCCTATAACACTTAGAAAAATGTGCTCTTTATTTTCATTAAAAAACACGATTTTTTTATTTTTCAAAATATTCAGGGCACTGGGGTAGTGAACGTATATATACGTTTGGACCGTTTATGGGTTAAATGTTGTATATTACATTAATATAGACATTTCCATTAATCCATCTATGATATTTTTTCAAAATCATATAATAAACATGCTACGTAACATATAAACATGATACATACACCCACAGTATAAAATTGATATAAATATAAGATTTGTTTAACAAATGGTTGGTAGGTGTTGGAAGAATTAGTTTTTGTCTAGTCAAAAACCATACCTTTCGTATGCCTTCTATCTATAGCTATTCACAACCCTTGTGGGTTTAGCACTAATTTGTAATAATAATAATAATAATCACTCTGAATAAGTAAGTTTATTCAGGTTTACACAAATACAGTTACATAGATTATCATACATAGCAGCATATGTGTAGAGAACCAAGGATAACCCAGTAAAATCAGAGAGTGAGGCATATTAAATGTTGAATAAAACGTTAATATAGACATATTGCTTAATCTATGATATTTTTTCAAAATTATATAATAAACTTGCTACATAACATATAAACATGATAAATATACCCACAGAAGAATAAATTAACATAAATATGAGATGTTTTTCTAGTCGGCTCGTGAGGTGACCTAAACCATACGTGTCTGGCTGGTTTGTTTACATAAAGTTCATTTCTTTGTAAAGGTTACAATGTGTAATTACAATTTTGATTTGCTAAGTACAAAGATAGCCACTGTCATGCCCAGGCATTTTGGGCAGACTAATCCTAATACAGTGGAACCTCAAATATCAAACTGCTCCCAACTCAACCAATTATGTAAGTGTATTTTTGTAAGAGCTTTTATAAGTGTATTTTTGAGGGTCTGAAATGAATTAATCTAATTTACATTATTCCTGATGGGAATAAATTCGTTCGGTAATGGCACTCGAACAACTGTCTGGAATGAAAAAATTTCGATACTGTATTTGAGGTTCCAACACAATTAATTAAAACTAGATATGATAATAGTACATAGGAACTATGTACGAGGGAGAGAGTATGGAGGAGGTGAACGTATTCAGATATTTGGGAGTGGACGTGTCAGCGGATGGGTCTATGAAAGATGAGGTGAATCATAGAATTGATGAGGGAAAAAGAGTGAGTGGTGCACTTAGGAGTCTGTGGAAACAAAGAACTTTGTCCTTGGAGGCAAAGAGGGGAATGTATGAGAGTATAGTTTTACCAACGCTCTTATATGGGTGTGAAGCGTGGGTGATGAATGTTGCAGCGAGGAGAAGGCTGGAGGCAGTGGAGATGTCATGTCTGAGGGCAATGTGTGGTGTGAATATAATGCAGAGAATTCGTAGTTTGGAAGTTAGGAGGAGGTGCGGGATTACCAAAACTGTTGTCCAGAGGGCTGAGGAAGGGTTGTTGAGGTGGTTCGGACATGTAGAGAGAATGGAGCGAAACAGAATGACTTCAAGAGTGTATCAGTCTGTAGTGGAAGGAAGGCGGGGTAGGGGTCGGCCTAGGAAGGGTTGGAGGGAGGGGGTAAAGGAGGTTTTGTGTGCGAGGGGCTTGGACTTCCAGCAGGCATGCGTGAGCGTGTTTGATAGGAGTGAATGGAGACAAATGGTTTTTAATACTTGACGTGCTGTTGGAGTGTGAGCAAAGTAACATTTATGAAGGGATTCAGGGAAACCGGCAGGCCGGACTTGAGTCCTGGAGATGGGAAGTACAGTGCCTGCACTCTGAAGGAGGGGTGTTAATGTTGCAGTTTAAAAACTGTAGTGTAAAGCACCCTTCTGGCAAGACAGTGATGGAGTGAATGATGGTGAAAGTTTTTCTTTTTCGGGCCACCCTGCCTTGGTGGGAATCGGCCGGTGTGATAATAAAAAAAAAAAAAAGGAACTATACTTAAAACTAAACACTATACTACACATTTACCACTACTGCACATCTACCACTACACTATACAGGTCTCCCTCAACATTCGCGAGGGTTAGGGGATCAAGAGCCTCGCGAATGTTGAAAAACCGTGAATGTTTGGTGCCCCAATATGTTGTAGGGAAATATAATACAATACTGCTTAACTTGTTGAACCATGAATAATCATAAAATACATGAAAACGTCGTAAGTTGTACTAAATATATACATGCTATGCTTTAATAACATGTATGTTATTAAATACCACAGACTCCACCACTGCCTCCACCACTTCCTCAACCAATGCGAGTCCCTACTACCCTCCCTCCGACCCCCACAACTGGCAGCCAGCCCTCCCACCACTCAGTGTGGTGAGTGTTTTGTTTGTTCATTATTTGCTATTAAACTACAGTATAAATAATGTAAACACATTCATGACTGCATATTGGAATGGCTATTTGAACAGGTATTGGATGGTGACATCATGTGTTTACTCTTGAACACAGCAAAGAATCAAACATTTCTGCTACTGCTAATAATAACAATAGTAATAATAAAAATAATAATAATAATAATAATAATAATACGATATAATTGAAGAAGGAAATTGTACAAAAATACAAGGGAGTTGTTGACACATCGTCAGTGTGGCTTTGTTTATGCTGGAGTGAACATTAGTCTCCCTGCTCTTCCAAACATTTCACAATAATTCAGCAGTTGAGGCAGTGGTAGAGGCAGTGATAGAGACAGTGATAGAGGCAGTGGGTGAGGCAGTGGTATTTACTAACATATACATATGTTATAAATAATAATAGTACATGTTAATATTAATATCATTTATAATAATAATAATAAATGTTATTCATAATGTACTATTATTATTTAAAACATATGTTAGTAAATATCACTGCCTCTATCACTGCCTCTACCACTGCCTCTATCGCTGCCTCTACCACTGCCTCTATCACTGCCTCTACCACTGCCTCTATCACTGCCTCTATCACTGCCTCTACCACTGCCTCTATCACTGCCTCTACCACTGCCTCTATCACCTCTACCACTGCCTTAACCACTCCAGTCGCACTCAATCTACAAGCACCAAACAATGAATTATTGTGAAATGTTTGGAAGAGCAGGGAGACTAATGTTCACTCCAGCATAAACAAAGCCACACTGACGATGTGTCAACCACTCCCTCGTATTTTTGTACAATTTCCTTCTTCAATTATATCGTATTATTATTATTATTATTATTATTATTATTATTGTTATTATTAGCAGTAGCAGAAATGTTTGATTCTTTGCTGTGTTCAAGAGTAAACACATGATGTCACCGTCCAACACCTGTCCAAATAGCCATTCCAATAAGCAGTCATGAATGTGTTTACATTATTTATACTGTAGTTTAAGCAAATAATGAACAAACAAAACACTCACCATTGAGTGGTGGGAGGGCTGGCTGCCAGTTGCGGGGGTCGGAGGGAGGGTAGTAGGGACTCGCAGGTGGCGGGAAACTTGAATATGATTTGGCGGCTGGGAATTTGGTGGCTGGGAATTTGGCAGTTGGGAATTTGTGAATGTGTGAAGCCCGCGAAAGCTGAAAACGTGAATGTTGAGGGAGACCTGTACTACACATTTACCACTACTACACATCTACCACTACACTATATCTACCACTACATCTACTACCCCCTACACTATATCTACCACCATTACACAATATCTACCACCCCTGACTGTGCATCTACCACCATTCACTATACATCTAACACTAGCTATATCTACTACCATTCACTGTACATCTACCACCACTTCTATTCGAACAGGCGATAAATGACATGCCCATGCACTCTGCCCCAGGGCCAGATTCATGGAACTCCATGTTCATCAAGAACTGCAAGAAGCCCCTATCACGAGCCTTTTCCATCCTATGGAGAGGGAGCATGGACACGGGGGTCGTCCCACAGTTACTAAAAACAACAGACATAGCCCCACTCCACAAAGGGGGCAGTAAAGCAACAGCAAAGAACTACAGACCAATAGCACTAACATCCCATATCATAAAAATCTTTGAAAGGGTCCTAAGAAGCAAGATCACCACCCATCTAGAAACCCATCAGTTACACAACCCAGGGCAACATGGGTTTAGAACAGGTCGCTCCTGTCTGTCTCAACTATTGGATCACTACGAAAAGGTCCTAAATGCACTAGAAGACAAAAAGAATGCAGATATAATATATACAGACTTTGCAAAAGCCTTCGACAAGTGTGACCATGGCGTAATAGCGCACAAAATGCATGCTAAAGGAATAACAGAAAAAGTCAGTCGATGGATCTATAATTTCCTCACTAACAGAACACAGAGAGTAGTCATCAACAGAGTAAAGTCCGAGGCAGCTACAGTGAAAAGCTCTGTTCCACAAGGCACAATACTCGCTCCCATCTTGTTCCTCATCCTCATATCCGACATAGACAAGGATGTCAGCCACAGCACCGTGTCTTCCTTCGCAGATGACACCCGAATCTGCATGACAGTGTCTTCCATTGCAGACACTGCAAGGCTCCAGGCGGACATCAACCAAATCTTTCAGTGGGCTGCAGAAAACAATATGAAGTTCAACGATGAGAAATTTCAATTACTCAGATATGGTAAACACGAGGAAATTAAATCTTCATCAGAGTACAAAACAAATTCTGGCCACAAAATAGAGCGAAACACCAATGTCAAAGACCTGGGAGTGATCATGTTGGAGGATCTCACCTTCAAGGACCATAACATTGTATCAATCGCATCTGCTAGAAAAATGACAGGATGGATAATGAGAACCTTCAAAACAAGGGAGGCCAAGCCCATAATGACACTCTTCAGGTCACTTGTTCTATCTAGGCTGGAATATTGCTGCACACTAACAGCACCTTTCAAGGCAGGTGAAATTGCTGACCTAGAAAATGTACAGAGAACCTTCACGGCACGCATAACGGAGATAAAACACCTCAATTACTGGGAGCGCTTGAGGTTCCTAAACCTGTATTCCCTGGAACGCAGGCGGGAGAGATACATGATTATATACACCTGGAAAATCCTAGAGGGACTAGTACCGAACTAGCACACGAAAATCACTCACTACGAAAGCAAAAGACTTGGCAGACGATGCACCATCCCCCCAATGAAAAGCAGGGGTGTCACTAGCACGTTAAGAGACCATACAATAAGTGTCAGGGGTTCAAGACTGTTCAACTGCCTCCCAGCATACATAAGGGGGATTACCAACAGACCCCTGGCAGTCTTCAAGCTGGCACTGGACAAGCACCTAAAGTCGGTTCCTGACCAGCCGGGCTGTGGCTCGTACGTTGGTTTGCGTGCAGCCAGCAGCAACAGCCTGGTTAATCAGGTGTTGACCCCGGAACTCTCTCCAGGTAAACTCCAGGTAAACATGTACCATCATTATATACATTCTAATTTCCATTGACTCTATGTAACATTATATTATAAAGTACCCAATTACATAAATTCTAACCTCACTATAATTATGGTAATGTTATATCTCTTAAAAGTGTTACAAGTCATTTAAGAAATATGCATGGATGTGCCAAGTCAACTTCAAGGCTAACAAGTTGGTCTCATCTGCCAGTCATCATGTCTCTCAGTGATAACTGGAGGTTGGATCTGCAGAACATGCGATGTCTTAAGGGCATGGATGTGTACAAAATCTTTGCTAAAACAACTCGTCTCTTCGGTAAAGTGTGTAAGGTTGTTGTTGGTTATGATGCACTGATGGAAGCATCGCCTTTGCATCGTGGTGAAGGATTTTTGTACACACAAAGGCACAAAACTGGCTGGCACTCTGTGTCCATATATCGATGCTTCGACGGACGGTATCTCTATTTTGATCCAACAACAGCTCCCGCACCTGACTCATTTAACGCCTTTAGGAAACAACACAAGATCTCCTCTAAGAAGGTTACTGAAGTTAAAGCTCGTTTCCAACTTCCAGGTCACAAGACATGTGCCTACCACGCTATAACCTTCCTCAACCATGTCACAATGTCACCTATAAGGGACTCATACCTTCTCACAAGGGATTATAAACTCATGATGGGTCATAACACTGACCAACACGCTGTGAGACAAGTGATCAACCTTTTAACTGAATTTGAAAATGACATTGATTTGTCACTGGGATCCGTTGAGAACTCCAGTCCATGCTACACTCCCGTTAAGCAGCGATGCTGCCCAACTCCTCAACACCGTGCCCTCACATACTGAGCACACAGTGGCAGAAAAGTGAGGCATGACTCCAAGATACAGTGGAAGAGTGAGATAGAATGATAGGAAACAGTGGAAAAGTGAGGTTGAATGCCACAATCATCACAATGACATATTCTTTTATTTTTTGAGGACTTCTTCATGTGAAGATATGTTTATTTTTTATAATTATTATTTGCAATAAGCAACAAATAAGGAATGAAATTTATAATAGTTATAGTTGAGTCTTGGGCCATCAAGACCATGGCCATGAAAAATGGAATGAAAACAAAAACAAGTAGTGATGATAGTAGATATATTGAGTGTTGGAACACTGTGTGTACTATGTACCATTGAACCATCTTTCATTACTACCATGCACCAGCGTACCATCTTTTGCCATAGTACTATGTAATAGCAGTGATAGTGGTAATAGCAGAGATAGTACTAATAGTCATAGCAGTAATAGTAGCGATAGTGGTAATAGTAATGATAGTGGTAACGATGCGTAAACATCGTCAAGAACGTTAACTTCGCGAGAGCATAATTCCGTAAGTTTTTCATCAAATTTAAAACTTTTGGTGTCATTATGATCGAGAAAAGATTCTCTATCATTTCGTAAGAATTTTTTTTTTTTTTTTTTTTTTTGAAAATTTTTTGACCCTGAGAACAAGTTTAGGAGAAGGCCTCTTGACCCTTAAAGGGTTAAAGGAATTCAGCCTATTATGTGAATAACTTTGTCCAGTTTGTAATTTACTTTTTTTTTTTTTATCAAAATCTTGCTGTATGGTTTGGGTCACCTGACAGAAGCGAAACAAGAAGAGCTGCATGATCTAATTATAGATCAGAAATTTAATAATTCTTCATTCTGAGAACTCTGCTGTTCCTCCACCTTTGGTTTGGGTCTACACTCCTACGTCATCATTATGAGAACTCTGCTGTTCTACTACCTTAGTGCACGTCAGCAATCTCATCAGTTCTTATTTTGAGAACTCTGCTTTTCTCATACCACCAGGACTGAGCCACTATTACTACAGCCTCCTTTATGTAGGGAACTCTGCATTTTCCCTTATACATTTATTTATTTATTTATTTATTTATTTAATAATTTGAACATCTCTATAAGGAAAGACAAACTCTATTAACTACACTGCTAGCTGTGGATCTTCACTGGCATTGGTACCTTCTGGAGCTGGACTTCACAACAGTCACGACTACCTGTGGCCAGAGTGCTACAACCAGCTTCTCGTTCCACTTCAGTGATTCTGGAGTGCCCTACCAATAACACTGGCAGAATCAGAAGACCACCATTCTGATATTTGTACATATTACACTTGCTTCATTTGATGTACAGTGGTACCTCGAGTTACGAACTTAATTCGTTCCAGAAGGCTGGAGTGCCGATACCGAACGAATTTGTTCCCATAAGGAATAATGTAAATTAGGTTAGCCCATTTCAGACCCCCGAAAGTACACTTACAAAAGTATGTACTTACAAAAATACACTTACATAACTGTTCAAATTAGGAGCTGTTCGAAACTCGAGGTACCACTGTACATATTTATTTACTTTTTCTATTATTTGCTTCAGTTAGGACAAGTTCATATTTAACTGTTTTATATTTTATGAAAGATTTGCTTATAGAGTGGACCCTTGTTTTCATAAGCATCAGAATTAGTAATTTTTGCAAATCGTAAAATTTTTTCATCAAAATACTGACTCACAAATCATTTGACTCGCAAATAGTTACCTGTCCAAGACACGTACCAGTGGCCCAAGCAACCCCATACACCATTCACAGTCAGTGTGCCATTGTTTATCAGCGAGTGAACACGATCCCATGCGTTAATGCAATCCATTTCGTAATATTCCATTGTTTTTAGTGCTTGCAACTGCTAAATAAGCCACCATGGGCCCAAAGAAAGCTAGTGCCAGTCCTTTGGTAAAGAAGGTGACAAACGCGATAGAATTAAAGAAAAAGATTGTAGAAAAATACGAAAGGGGTGGTGGTAGTGGTAGAGGGTGGCAGTGGTTGTGATGGTGGTAGAGGGTAGTAGTGATGGTGGTAGAGGGTGGTAGTGGTTGCTTTGAGCTCAGTTTCAAGGTACTTTTTTCATGAAATCAATCAAAATCATATCTATTTCTGTAATATACCTTCCATTCTATGAAATGAGACCAAAAAAACCGAGAATACAACCATAAAAGCCATATAAAAACATACCACAAAGAGGCGGCTAATCGCTGAGAAGTGAACTCCCTCATTTATTTTTATTTGTTTTTTTTTCATTTTTGGTGTACATTAAGAACCATCTTTCCATCATACATTGCCCAAGTTTCAATAAGATAGCCCAACAAAAAACTAAGAAAAAAATATTTACCAAAAATCATATATAGCAAGCCCAAGCCAGGTACTGGAAATAAGTCACTTTGTCTGACTTATTTTGGCTTACACTCAGTTCTTTACACATATGCTGCTATGTATGATAATCTATGTAACTGTATTTGTACACCTGAATAAACTTAGTTATTTACTTACTTATATTCTGTCGACTGAGTACAAGAAACAGCCCATTCACCTATTTCAACTACCCAATCAAGTGGTAAGAAATTCGCAATTTTGCCCATTTCACACAAATTTCAACAGATGCCAATTTCAAAATATGGTCCAGAATAAACAATGCAGACATTCCTGGCACTAAAATAACATTTTCTCTGTTTATTAGTCACAGCTCCTGGCCCCTCTTATATTACTCTTGCTTACCATTTGGAATTTTTATTCACACAAAAAATAGAAGATTTACTGTTATGCAAACTACTGCATTATTGTAACAATTGTATAAATAATGTCAACCTATTCTTGACTGTGTACTGGAATTTAGACTGGCAGGAGCAGAGGTCATTGGTTTACTACTGAACATCGCTAAAGAATCAAACATTTCTGCTACTGTGAGCACAATTTCAAGGTACTTTTCATCATGAAAGCAATGAAAATCATATCTACTTCTGTAATGTATATTCCATTCTATCAAAGGAGACCAAACAAAACGAGAATACAGCCATTAAAACCATACGAAAATATACCGCTATGGGGCTCCTAATGGCTGAGAAGTGAACTCCATTATTTATGGTCTGATTTCTTTCCTTTTTGGTGTACGTTAAGAAGCCTCTTTCCATCATACATTGCCCAAGTTTCATTAAGATAGTCCAACAAACAACTGAGAGAAAAAAAAAATTTAATAATAATAATATCTTCATTTACTACATGTACATGGTGTACAGGCCTAGCTGACATCAATGACATACTACTGTATAGAAAGTCCCTTGTTATGCTAAGCATTTCATGCAAATTAGGTCAGTGTCCCAGGATAAGACCCACACTAGTCCACTAACACCCAGGTACCCATTTACTGATGGGTGAACATAGACAACAGGTGTAAACAAACGCGCCCAATGTTTCTACCCTGGCTGGGAATCAAATATTTACCAAAAATCACATATGGCTAGCCCAAGCCAGGTACTTTGACATTTTGGGTTATCCTAGGTTCTCTACACACATGCTGCTATGTGTGATAATCTATGTAGAGAAAATAGTTTTTTTTGTTTCAGTTTTACGGTGCAGTAGGAGTGTATGTTTATTTTTATTTATTTATTTATTTTATTTATTACCAATTTGAGCACACATACAGAGGTACAAAAAAAATACAGATAAGAGCAGCATGCCAAAGCCACTTATACTATGCATAGCATTACGGGCTGGCTAAAAATTAACTTAAGATTAACTAAGCAATGATGAAATCAGTGATAAAACATTAATGTAAACAGATTACTATAAAGCACAAGTGAGTATTACAAAGACAGGTCATATGGTTGCATTCAGTCATATGAAGGATTCTGTTAGGTAGTGTATTTAAAAAATAATAAAGTTAGATTCGGTTTTAGGTTTAACATTTATGTGATATAATTGTGAGAAACATTTAAGATATACAATTTATAAGGTTCAGTTATTCAGTATTTATTTGGTTTTGGGTGAGTAAGTGATCTTTGAGTAGAGACTTGAATTTATAAACAGGTAGTGTTTCTTTTATATTTACAGGTAAATGAATTCCAGATTTTAGGGCCTTTTATGTGCATTGAGTTTTTGCATAGTGTGAGATGGACACGAGGAACATCAAAGAGTGATCTGTGCCTTGTGTTATGGTCATGTGTTCTGTTGAGGTTGGCAAGGAGATGTTTGAGGGGAGGGTTAATATCAGAGTTAAGTGTTCTATGTATGTAATAGGTGCAGTAATAAGTATGGATGTTTTGTATGGTGAGTAGGTTTAGTAACAGTTAGCCCTGTGCTGTACTTTGTTTTCTCTAATATAAGCCACCAAGACAGGGCTAGAAGAATGGTACTTGTATCCCATATTCACTTCATACTTCCACCGAACTGCTTGGTATTATGCCAAATATTATTAATTCTGGAGTATTTAACATGTTTTTATGTTATTTATATTGTTTATTATGTCATATTAGATCAATTGTGACAGGCAAATAAGCCATAGTGTTGATATTAGCATAATAATAAAGAATATTTCCCTGCCTCATGAGACTGAGCTCATGGCAGCCAACAGTGGCTTCGTAGCCACTTTATTTTTAACGGACAATGTACTGTGTAGGTGCTTTACACAACGAGAAGCATTTCTTTTATTCATTGGAACCATGGCTAGGGCTAAAAGTAAGCAGGTTATAACAATAAATGGAGGAAATAAACTGGAATGACTTATGCAGCAAGTAGCACCACCAAACAGTACCAGCAGGTTGGTGTGGCGACCATGGAAATTTGAAATTATGCTAACCGAAACTAATGCTGAATAACTGATGGATCTGGATGTCTGATTGCCGGATTTGTGATGGCAGACCTGTATATATGATAACCATAATGATAACATAGTATATAACACTAGTGATAACAGAATATCTTATAACTATAGTGATAACAGAGTGTATGGTATAGCAAAAATACAAGAGAGTAAGTGAAGTACAGTGATAGGTTTAAACCTAGCCTCAACTATCAATCACAAGAGTAAACAAAGGGATTACCAGCAGTCTTAAGTACACCACACAAGTCATCTTCATTTTTAATAATCTTCTATACCAGTTAGCTTGCCTAGAGAATACTTCAAGAGTACCAGAAGTTGTGTTGGGGGAAGGAGTGTAGCACTGCAGGTGCCTGTTGTATAGGACAGTGAACAGTGTGCAGGGAACACACAGTGTACATGTAAACAAGTAGAAAGGAAGCACATATACAACATAATGATAGTATGCAATGAATACATTTGCACAGCAATACACAAGTGAATTAAACACAAGCACAAATCACTGCTAGAAAAGCAAACACAGTGATGCAAAATAATGTTTCAGTTGGTGCTGTTGGCCCTGGTGCTACCTTTGAAGACTGTCCTTGCACAGATTCAGGAGAGAGAGAGAGAGAGAGAGAGAGAGAGAGAGAGAGAGAGAGAGAGAGAGAGAGTGAGAGTGAGAGTGAGTGAGTGAGTGAGTGAGTGAGTGAGTGAGTGAGTGAGTGAGTGAGTGAGCGAGCGAGCGAGTCCTCCAGCTGGAGATTGTAGTCCTGGTACTTCTGAAGAAACAGGTACAGATTTAAAAATACAAAATAGTGCTGGAGCTGGCTGTGTCAAAAGTTAGGATAATGCTTCGTGGGATGGTGGTGATACGTTTCTAGAAATAACCAGTGATGGTACTGATGCTGTTAGAGGAGCCACCGATAGTGTGGGGGGAGGGGGTCACATCCAAAAGCTGCACTGGTTGGGACGCTGGACCCCACAAATTCTACCCAACAGAAAACAAATACAGTAGGGCTCCACTTATGTGGTGGGTTACGGTCCAGGCTACTGCCATAACGCGGAAATCACCGCTAAGCAAATCACACATTTTTTTATTTATAAATGCATATAAATGATTCATAATACATTAACACTATAATATATTAAGTTATCAATAGAACTAGGCATTAAAAAAATAGAAAATTAAAATACACATACAGTACACTTATTACTTGCCTTAAAATATGTGTAGTCTTAATGTAGGGTGAGAGGTGAGTATTTACTGTAGAAAGTCAGGTGTGGTAATTTGCCTGGCTATACCACCTACACGAAATACAGCTCCTTACTTAGCAATGTACTCGTTTACCAATGACTCAGACTTATGATGGGCTCTCTGACCAGTATGCTTACCTAAATAATGTATATTAAAGTTGATTTCTTCTATTTTGTTTATTACAATATACAGTACACTGCTGTATAAACATTTAAAAATATACCAGAAATATAAAAGGTGCAAAGGTGGCATGAAAATAGTATCAAAGAAGGTTCACAAAAACCCGCTAGCATTATAATATGCTCCTCACTTAGTGACGAATTCATTTACCGATGTGTTCTTAGGGATGGAACTCCATTGTTAAGTGAGGAGAGGGTGTATGCAACTTAAATTTATTATTAAGTATTATTACAGTGGATCCCCGGTTATCGGCCTAAATCTGAAATGGCAGAAAATCGAAGTAATATTTCCCATAAGAAATAATGTAAATCCAATTAATCAGTTCGAGACACCCAAAAATATTAACAAAAACTATATTTTTTTAAGAATAACTATAGTTTTACATACAGAAAACAATGAGAAAGAAATATAAAGCACTAATTTTAATCATAAATGAACATTACATACCTTTATTGAAGATTCTTGTTGGTATATGGAAGAGGAGGGGAGGGGGAGTAGAGTTTATTGTTGGGAAGGGGAATCCCCCTCCATATGGCCTTCAGGTATCAAAGCCCTCTCTGGGGTTACTTCCCTTCTTTGTCTTTTACTGCCACTAGGAACAGCTTGAGTCACTGCACCCCTGTTGCACAAAACATCTGTCCAGAGAGCTCTGTTTCCGGCATCTCTCTAAGATTTTCCTAAAATGGGACAAGACACTGTCATTGAACTTTGCACCTCACTCCACTTTGCACAAACGTCCTTAATTACTGAAGAAGGCACATTCTGCCCCCTCTCTTCCTCTTCTGAAGCAATATCCTCAGCTATGGTCTGTTGCTGTTCCAGTTGAAGGTGTTGCAGCTCTCCAGTGATTTATCTCTTCCCTGTGGTCCTCCACCAACTCCTCCACATCCTTGCCTCAAACCATTCAAAATCCTTGTCAAGGACACATTCTGGCCACAATTTTCTCCAAGCAGAGTTCAAAGTCCTGGAAGTCACTCCCTGCCAAGCCTTATCTGTAAGGCTTATGCAATTGAGGATATTGAAGTGATTCCTCCAGAGCTTTCTTAGGGTCAATTCAGTGTCCGAGGTCACTTCAAAGCACCTTTGAAACATCGCTTGGGTGTACAGTTTTTTGAAGTTTGAAATGACCTGCTGGTCTATGGGCTGGATGAGAGGAGTGGTATTAGGGGGCAAGAACTTCACTGTGATGAAATTACACTCCTCAAACACTAGGTCTTCCAAGTCTGGAGGATGAGCAGGAGCACTGTTCATTGCCAGGAGGCACTTAAGTGGCAATTTATTTTCCAGGAGGTATTTCTTCACACTCGGGCAAAACACTTCATTGACCCACTCCATGAAAATTTCCCTCGTGACCCATGCCTTATTGTTAGCCTTCCACATCACACACAATTTACTCTTCATGACATTGTTTTTCTTGAACACTCGGGGATAATCAGAGTGATACACGAGTAAAGGCTTCACTTTGAAATCCCCACTAGCGTTATCACAGAGCAAAAGAATTAGTCTATCCTTCATAGGCTTGTGTCCTGGCAGTGCCTTTTCCTCCTGCATGATGCAGGTCTTCTTTGGCATTGTCTTCCAAAAGAGGCATGTTTCATCACAAATGAACATACCCTTTGAATTCATCAACGAATGCTTCGGCCGCATGATTGTCACTATTTGCAGCCTTGCAATGCTATCCCACACTGTGTATGCCACTTCACATCTTGATTCTGTCGAACTAGCCTTTGCTGGCCTTAAATTCACTAACAGCAACATTTGTTCCCGAAATTTTCTTTACGAGATCCGCATGCAACTGCCTTGCCTTCTCGCAAATTATCCTTTCTGAAACACTATATCCCGCTATCTGTTTTCTGTTTATCCAAACCAACAACTTCTCCACATCCTCAATTGTTTGTGATCTCTGTTTTGTTAGCATATTTACCCCTTTCACAACATCAGCTTCCTTGATTTCTGCTTTCTTCACCAGGATGGATCTGATTGTTGATGCCAACTTGCCATACATCCTGGCGAGCTCGGCCACACGTACATCGCTTTCATATTTTGCTATAACTTTTCTTGAATTCTATCATGTTTCTCACTTTCTTTGGCCCCATGGTGGCTTATTTCACTGTCGCAATTAATAAACAAGCACCAAAAACAATGAACACACGGAATATTCCTAACTCAACGAGAGAGAGAGAGAAAGAGAGATGCAGACTGAGTGTGATACGCATGAAGAAGCGGCATTGCCGGCGGGTGAACGTGTCTCATACCAATGATTTCGAGTGAATGCATGAAATGCAGGGGGAAATTTCGTTGAAAAAGAGTGCTCAATTTCAGAATTGTACAATTTCCACAATGGCCAATAAGTGGAGGGTCACTGTATTATTATATTACAGCCTCTCCTCACATACCGATGGAGTTCCATTCCTAAGACCACATTGGTAAATGAAATCGTCGCTAAACGAGGAATCACCCCTCACTGATACTTCAAAAATGTCACCACCTGAAATTAAAACATTCAGTTTTATGTTTGCTGTGAAAATCCTTTCAATCCATTCATTATTAACGATGATACAACATGAAAGAGGTCAATAACTTACTTCAAAGATATGCATTCCAGGAAACATGAGCATAGCTGAAAAATTTTGAGATAACCAAACTTTTTTCATTCTTTGCATAGGATAAGGGTGATCTTCCATAGTTACCCTTCAGGTGCATAACATCTTCTGTAATGGTCGCGGTCACTTTTTTTTTTTATCCCTCCCTGCCCTCTGCTGCCCACCCTTCAATATCTCTCCATATAATATCAGTTTTATTCATTTGGGCAACTTTATCATTCTTCTACGTTATTTATGTTATACCTAACGTTATTCTGTAATAAATATGACAGGTGGATAACCTTTATTGACAGTACAGTAGGGCCCCACTTTATGGCATTTTGGCTTACGGCATCCCACTAATACAACAATTTCAAATTATGACCAATATTTGCTATTCGGCAAGCGGAATTTCAAATACAGCATGCCCCACCCAGTTTGTTAACATTCTACGTGATTACATCTCTCTATTATGTCTGGAAATTTTCCAAAATTTCAAGTGTTTTAACCCTTTGACTGTTTCAGGCCCCTTTCTGAAACTGTCATTCTATGTTGCTAAATTTAAAAAAAAAAAAAAAAAAATTATTTTTTCTTATGAAATGATAGAGAATCTTTTCCCGATGGTAATGACACCAAAAGTTCGAAATTTGATCGAAAACTCATGGAATTATGCTCCCGCGAAGTTAGCGGTCTCGGCAACATATGCGTATCGGTGATTTCGCCGACTTTGAGCCCTATTTTCAGCCAATTCCGTTGTTCCAGTTGACCAAACTCATAGCTATTTCTTTAGAACTCCATTTTATCTATCAGCTGAGTACAAGAAACCTCCCATTTACCAATTTGGACTACCCAATATTGTGGTCAGAAATTGGCAATTTGGCCAATTTCATGCAAACTAAAAAAGATGCCAATTTCAAAAGAGGGTCCAGAATAAACAAGGTAGACATTCTTGGCACTAAAATAACATATCCTTTGTTCATTAGTCACATCTCTAGGCCCCTCTTATATTATTATTACTTTCTATTTTGATTTTTTATTCATACAAAAAAATACAAAATTTACTGTTATGCAGACTACTGCATTATTGTAAAAATGGTACAAATAACATCAGTGCACTAGTGAAAGAATATTAGACTCCCCAGTTGACATGTATTGGACGTGTGGTGTGATTTGTTTACTCCTGAACATTGGTAAAAATCGAACATTTCCGCTAATTTGTGCTCAGTTTCAAGGTCGTTTTCATCGTCAAAGTAATGAAAATCATCTCTATTTCTGTAATATGTTTTCCATTTTATCACCTAAGACCATGAAAACGCAAATATATTGATAAATACTATACGAAAATACACCTCAAATTCGGTGTTTTAATCCAAAAAAGCGATCAGAGTTTTTTTTTCTCATTACGCACTGTGTGCTGCAGGATTTTTTTATGTGGTGCACACTGACCACACAGACCCATTCTCTCACATGTGGGCCTACCAGCTTTCTTCCGCTTGATTTGAAGCCGCTAGAATTATTGAGTATACAGTGAACCCCCGCATAACGATCACCTCCGAATGAGACCAATTATGTAAGTGTATTTATGTAAGTGCGTTTGCACGTGTATGTTTGGGGGTCTGAAATGGACTAATCTACTTCACAATATTCCTTATGGGAACAAATTCGGTCAGTACTGGCACCTGAACATAGTTCTGGAGTGAAAAAATATTGTTAACCGGGGGTCCACTGTATATACGTCTGAAACACTGGCTCGTAAGACGTATATATACGACCAAAACAGTCAAAGGGTTAAAGTTATTGCATATTTTATATATAATTTGATAATTATACTTATGTGTACCTGCACCTAATTATACTTACACACTGTGCTGGCATGCAGGTACACATTAAAATCACTAAGAATCTCTCTACTCAATGCCATACAATAATCTCTTGGGCCCATTAACCCTTTGACTGTCGCGGCCGTATATGTACGTCTTACGAGGTACCCTGTTTGACGTATATATACTCATAAATTCTAGCGGCTTCAAATCAAGCAGGAGAAAGCTGGTATGCCCACATGTGAGAGAATGGGTCTGTGTGGTCAGTGTGCACCATATAAAAAAAATCCTGGAGCACGCAGTGCATAATGAGAAAAAAAAAACTCTGACCGCTTTTTTAATTAAAATGCCAACTTTGTGGTCTATTTTCGTAAAGTATTCATGGTTGTATTCTCATTTTCTTGGTCTCATTTGATAGAATGGAAAACATATTATAGAAATAGAGGTGATTTTGATTGATTTTACTATAAAAAGAACCTAGAAATGGAGCTCAAAGTAGGGGAAATGTTTGATTTTTGTCAATGTTTAAAAGTAAACAAATGATGCCAATGTCCAATAAATGTCCAATTAGCCATTCTAATATGCAGTCACAAATGCGTTGATGTTATTTATACAATTATTACAGTATTGCAGTAGTCTGCATAACAGTAAGTCTTCTATTTTTTGTTTGAATAAAAATTCAAAATAGAAAGCAAGAGTAATATCAGAGGGGACTGGAGATGTGACTGATGAACAAAGAAAATGTTATTTTAGAGCCAGGAATGTCTGCATTGTTCATTCTGGACCTTATTTTGAAATTGTCATATTTTTTAGTTTTCGAGAAATTGGCCAAATTCCAAATTTCTGACCACATTATTAGGTAGTTGAAATCGGTAAATGGGAAATTTCTTGTACTCAATCGATAGAAAAAATGGAGTTCTAAAGAAATAGCTATGAGTCTGGGCTACTGGAACAATGGAATTAGCTGAAAATAGGGCTCAAAGTTGGCGAAATCGCCGATTTGTAAACATCGCTGAGGTCGCTAACTTTGCGAGAGCATAATTCCGTCAGTTTTCATCAAATTTCGTTTTCTTGGTGTCATTACAATCGGGAAAAGATTCTCTATCATTTCATAAGAAAAAATATTTTTTTTTTTTTTTTTAAATTTTGCGACACCAGGAGACACCTCAGGATTGGGGGTTGCGACACTCAAAGGGTTAACACATAAACGGTCCAAACGTATATAAATGTTTTATTTTTCCCGCCTTCAAATATGGCATGATTGGCCTGAGATGCCTTGTCAGCATAGAATGAGTCATAACACTCAGTGTGCACTGTATTAAAAAAATCTGGGACCACTTAGCACCTTATGGGAGCACCAGATCAAATGAGTACCAGCTAGAGCAAACAGCGGGGCAAACACCTGGGATTCACTGATTTCAATCAATCAATCAATCAAGCTCATTCTCCATGAGGATTACAATGCGGGGTTTACAGATTTTGGATATTGTGTGGTTTACATGTTATAAAATACTAATTACAGAGGGGGCCACTAATACACCTAGCATGGCTAGGCATTTCGGGCAGACTTAGATTAATTCTTAACTCTAAATTATTACAAATTATGGAGTAAGTTGGTATGTGATCATTCATCTTTTAGGTTTAAATTGTGGTTATTTGTATCCTGAATTGTGTGCTGAGTTCTAGTACTTATATCTGAAGTAGTGGGAAGTTTGGACAAGTACAGTGGACCCCCGACATTTGATGGCATCGACATTCGATAAATCTGACATTCGATGCATTTTAATGCAAAAATTTCGCCTCGACATTCAATGGAAAACCCGACATTCGATACGATTCGTACGAGACGTGTCCACGTGTGGCCTGAACTGCCCCATGTGTGCCAGTGTTTACAAGCCAGCCAGTGTGCGCGCATCTAAGGATACATTCGGTACATTCAATATATCACTGTTTTTGGTGCTTGTTTCTGCAAAATAAGTAACCATGGGCCCCAAAGCTTCTAGTGCCAACCCTTCGAGTAAAAAGGTGCTAATGACTATTGAAATGAAGAAAGAGATAATTGCAAAGTACGAAAGTGGAGTGCGTGTGTCGGAGCTGGCCAGGTTGTATAGTAAACCCCAATCAACCATCTCTACTATAGTGAGCAGGAAATTGGCAATCAAGGAAGCTGTTGTTGCAAAAGGTGCAACTTTGTTTTCGAAACGGAGATCGCTAGTGTTAGAAGATGTTGAGATACTGTTATTGGTGTGGATAAATGAAAAACAGATAGCAGGAGATAGCATCTCTCAAGCGATCATTTGTGAAAAGGCTAGGCAGTTGCATGATGATTTGGTAAAGAAATTGCCTGCAACTAGTGGTGATGTGAGTGAATTTAAGGCCAGCAAAGGTTGGTTTGAAAGATTTAAGAATCGTAGTGGCATACACAGTGTGGTAAGGCATGGTGAGGCTGCCAGTACGGACCACAAAGCAGCTGAAAAATATGTGCATGAATTCAAAGAGTCCATAGAGGGTGAAGGATTGAAACCTGAACAAGTGTTTAATTGTGACAGAACAGGCCTGTTTTGGAAGAAATTACCAAGCAGGACCTACATTACTCAGGAGGAAAAGGCACTCCCATGACATAAGCCTATGAAAGACAGGCTTACTCTTCTGATGTGTGCCAATGCTAGTGGTGACTGCAAAGTGAAGCCTTTATTTGTGTATCACTCAGAAACTCCCAGAGCGTTCAGGCAAAAGAATATCCTCAAGGCTAATTTGTGTGTGCTGTGAAGGGCAAACAGTAAGGCATGGGTCACTAGAGACTTTTTCTATGACTGGTTACACCATGCATTTACCCCCACTGTGAAAAATTAGCTAACTGAAAAGAAATTAGACCTTAAGTGCCTCCTGGTATTAAACAATGTTCCTGGTCATCCTTCAGACGTGGCAGAGCGACTTTCTGTGGAAATGAGCTTCATTGAGGTCAAGTTTTTGTCTCCTAATACCACTCCTCTCCTGCAGCCCATGGACCAGCAAGTCATTTCCAACTTCAAGAAACTGTACACAAAAGCTATGTTTCAAAAGTGCTTTGCAGTGACCACAGAAACTCAACTGACTCTAAAAGAGTTTTGGAAGGATCACTTTAATATCCTCAATTGTATAAACCTTATAGGTACGGCTTGGGAGGAAGTGACTAAGAGGACCTTGAACTCTGCTTGGAAAAAACTGTGGCCAGAATGTGTAGACAAAAGGGATTTTGAAGGGTTTGAGGCTAACCCTGAGAATCCTATGCCAGCTGAGGAATCCACTGTTGCAGTGGGGAAGTCCTTGGGGTTGAAGGTTAGTGGGGAGGATGTGGAAGAGTTGGTGGAGGAGGACAATGACAAACTAACCACTGATGAGCAGCTAGATCATCTTCAACAGCAAAAGGCTAGAACTGAGGAAACTGCTTCGGAGGAGGGGAGAGAGAAATTGAAGAAGTTGCCTACTTCAAATATTAAGGAAATGTGTGCAAAGTGGCATGAAGTGCAAACCTTTTTTGATGGAAATCACCCTGACACACCTACTGCAAGCCGTGTTGGCAACCTGTACACTGACAATGTTGTGACTCACTTTAGTTAAGTCATAAAGGAAGGAGAGGCACAAGCCTCTATGGACAGATATGTTGTGCGACAGAAGTCCAGTGACTCTCAAGCTGGTCCTAGTGGCATTAACCCCTTGACTGTCGCGGTCGTATATATACGTCATAGGAGATACCGTGTTTGACGTATCTATATGCATAAATTCTAGCGGCTTCAAATCAAGCAGGAGAAAGCTGGTAGGCCCACATGTGAGAGAATGGGTCTCCATGGTCAGTGTGCACCATATAAAAAAAATCGGGCAGCCAGTGGTGCATTGTGGGAATGCCATTTCAGTGGTCCTTTTTCAGCATGTCTAGCGGAAAGAAATATGTGACTCCCCAGCAAATCTGGGACTCTTCTCTTCCCAAGTGATCCTCTAACACAGATGGAAGTGTCAGTGAAGATCAATTTCATGATTTCGAGGAGTTTGAGACCAAAAGCAATGGAGGAGGAGGAGAAGGAGGAAGAGGAGGAGGAGGAGGAAGAAGAGGAGGAGGAGGAAGAAGAGGAGGAGGAAGGAAGGAAGGAAGGAAGAAGGAGGAGGAGGAAGGAGGAAGGAGGAGGAAGGAGGGAGAGGAGGAGGAAGAAGAAGAAGAAGAAGAAGAAGAAGAAGAAGAAGAAGAAGAAGAGGAAGAAGAAGAAGAAGAAGAAGAAGAAGAAGAAGAAGAGGAAGAGGAGGAAGAGGAGGAAGAAGAGGAATAATAATAATAATAATAATAATACGTAATAATAATAATATGTAATAATATGTTCCCTTGAAGCATGGAAAACAGTTCACCCCATGACAGTGACAAGATAAGGGGAGATAACATCTGATAAGAGCTGACCTTTGATGAGCGTAAACGAGGGTGGAGGGAGGGGGGCAGCTGTCTATCTGTCTAGCTCTCTGTCTCAGAGCCAGGAGGAGGAGAAGAAGAAAAAGGAGGAGGAGGAGATGGAGAAGGAGGAGAAGGAGAAGAAGGAGAAGAAGAAGAAGGAGAAGAAGGAGAAGGAGAAGAAGAAAGAGAAGAAGAAAGAGAAGAAGAAAGAGAAGAAGAAAGAGAAGGAGAAGAAGATGAAGAAGAAGAAGAAGAAGAAGAAGGAGAAGGAGAAGGAGAAGGAGAAAGAGAAGAAGAAGACGAACAAACATTTGTCAGTCTGTCTATTTGTCTGTCTGCCAAGCTCCCTGTCTATCCATCTAGCTCTGTCTCAGAGAGAGCCACAAGACTGTGTCATCATCACGTTTACTCACATCTCAAGCAGAGGATAGCACTTTGTCTGGATTTTTTGGGTTATCCTAGGTAATTTACACTATGTATACTTGTATTTATGTGTACCTGGGAGACAGAGATAGACAGACAGAGAGAAAGAGACAGACAGATTGAAAGAGATAGAATGAGGAAGAAAGATAATTAGATAGAATGCAGGGGAAGCAGCATCCAACCCCATTGTTTTGACAGGCGGTAGGGGGAGTGAGTAATGAGACAATATGTCATTTTGACAGCTGCCGACTCCTGACTCAAAACAATTATAAACCACACACTAGCACACAAGACAAGCTTTTTGAATGGAGATAATAGCAGTTTTATGAAAGTATCTAGTGACTATATATGTGTATATATATTATAGAAACCAGAAGCAAGAAGGGAAGGCAGGAATGAAGGAAGGATTAGATGAAAGGAAGGAAAAAAGTAAGGAAGGACAAATGAAGGAATGTAGGAAGAGATGTGGAATGCCCTTCAGGTAGCCTCCAGGTAGGAAAGGAATGAAGGAAATTAGTAAGGAAGGAATGATGACACACAACCATTTACCTAGGATAACCACATAACACAACTGCCTGCTAATACTTTGAAGAAAACTGCTCAGACGACGTGTTTTGTCTTTGCACATAAAAAAAAACTTCCACAAAAATGCACACACACTGGTTTTAAGTGTGAGAGTGTAAAACACCATTCTGTATGACACCATGTTTTATGTGTGAGGAGTGTAAAACACCACTGTGTATGACACCATGTTTCACAGAGTTCCACAAGGTGCAGAACTTCTAGGAATATGTCCAGTGACTGTATATTGGTACAGCAGGGCCCCGCTTTATGGCGTTTCACTTTATGGCATTCCACTAATACGGTCATTTCAAATTATGACCAAAACTCGCTATACGGCTCCCCCCACCTGACTTTCTAATACGGTCACCGCGCCCCACCTTGTTTGTTTACATTCTTCGTGAGCTCAGTAAGCATTAAGTCTCTCCATTTTGTCTGGAAACTCCAAAATTTCAAATGTTTTTAAAAGTTATTTCATATTTTGTATATACTCTGATAATTATACTTATGTATACCTGTACTTAAATAAACTTACATACTGTGCTGGCATGCAGGTACACATTAAAATCAGTAAGAGTGTCTTATGTCTCCATACATCATATTAGTAATGATAATAATAATCATCGAGTCTCATTTAGATGTCGTGTATTACGTTAAATACACATTTTCATTAATCCATCTATGATATTTTTTCAAAATTATATAATAAACACGATACATAACATAAAAAGATGATAAATACACCCACAATAGAATAAATAAACATAAATATGAGATGTGGTAGCAGACGACTTGCACAAGTGACGCCATATTAGAAATGCTAATAATAATAATAATAATCACCGAGTCTCATTAAATGTTGTATATTACGTTAATATACACATTTTCATTAATCCATGATATTTTTTTCAAAATTATATAATAAACACGATACATAACATAAAAAGATGATAAATACACCCTACAATAGAATAAATAAACATAAATATGAGATGTGGTAGCTGGATAACTTGTACAAGTGATGCCAAGAATAACATTTTCTCTAATCTAAGAGAAAATGTGTTACTGGGGTAACTGTAGAAAATTATTCCTTTCGTATGTATGTAAGTTTATTCAGGTATACACAAATACAGTTACATAGATTATCATACATAACAACATATGTGTAGAGAACCTAGGATAACCCAAAAAAGTCAGAGTGGCTTATTTCCATTGCCTTCACTCAGAGCATCATTTCTTCTCAAAATGATGTTACATGAGAATGGGAGTGTTCTTCTTTATTTATTCTACCGTATCAATGTAGAGACAACCTGTACACAATGTAACTTGCACACAAACCAGACGTGTACACTTCGTTTACAAAACTTACCTTCGCCTGGTTTGTTTACATAACTCTGCGCCTGTCCTCTCTCATGCACTCATTCTTTTCTCTCTCATTTATTCGTTTTATCTCATTTACTCACTCCTGACCCTACATTAAGACTACAAATATTTTAAGGTAAGTAATGAGTGAACTGTATATACATTTTATCGCTCTGGGATGCTTAAATGTAATAGAATATTATGTGTAGGTGGGTTGGCCTGGTATGGTAGCCCGGCTGACTACCATACATACCACACTTGATTTTTTATAATAAATACTACTCATCTCACCCTATATTTTAAGGTAAGTAATGAGTGAACTGTATATACATTGTATCGCTCTGGGATGCTTAAATATCATAGAATTGTATGTGTGGGTGGGGTGGCCTGGTATGGTAGCCTGGCTGACTACCATACATACCACACTTGATTTCTTACAATAAATACTACTTGTCTCACCCTAGATTAAGACTATAAATATTTTAAGGTAAGTAATGAGTGCACTATGTGTGTATTGTACTTTTTTATTGTTTTTGATGCCTGGTTCTATTGCTAACTTAATATATGTTAGTGTAAACTTGTTATCTAGTGTTTGTATGCATTTGTAAGTGGAAAAAAAGGGTGTTCCACTTTATGGCGGTTTCCGCTTTACGGCAGTAGCCTGGAACCTAACCAGCCGTATAATTGGGGCCCTCCTGTATATATATTATAGAACAATAGTAATAAAAAATTTTTTGTACTGTTTGTTTTTGTAAACAAGCTTTGTAAACAATATATTGATAATTATGTTTGTGTGCTTATTGTGTTGTATACAACGAGTGTATATATGTACATTGCACCTTACTTTGGTTTCACAGGCCACATAAGTTACATGAAAAATAAAATAGTGAAAAAAACAACAAACCTTCAAATACAAGTTAACCTAAGTTTACCTGGTGAGTGGCAGTCGCCGCTGTTGCCATACGCGGCTCATTTTCTGCAAACTTCATGCCTCTATATCTCGGTAAGTACTGATGGGAAATTTTTTTGGGGGGACTAAAACAATCAGAAAAATAATCTTAACATTTTCATAAGAATTTTTATTTTTTTTCGAATATTTTGTGACACCAGGAGACACTTCAGGATTGGGCCTTTCAACAGTCAAAGGCTTAAAGGAAGAAGGGAAGTAACCCCAGAAAAAGACTTGATACCTCAAGTCCTAATGGAAGGGGATTCCCCTTCTAAACACTAACACCATCCACACACTCCCCTCCTCCCATCCCATCAATCACCAGATCTTCATTAAAGGTATGTGTCAATTATTCTATTGTTATTAATCTATTGTTACTGTTGTTATTGTAATTATTCTATTGCATTAAACTTAATATTTCATGTGGTAAATTTTTTTTTTCATACTTTTGGATGTCTTGCATGGATTAATTTGATTTCCTTTATTTCTTATGGGGAAAATTAATTCAACTTTCGATATTTTCGACATCTGATGAGCTCTCAGGAACGGATTAATATCGAATGTCGAGGGTCCACTGTATATAGCTAAGGCACTTTGGTCATATAGAGTATAGTCACTAATAAACATAATGAAGTTGATGTTGATATTTTGTGCTAATATAATAAAATGTATAAACAAATAAATAAAAATACAAATTAAAAATAGACCAGCCCCACTTGAAATGACTAAGGTTAATATAATAATTTTTTTTTTTTAATAATTTAAAATTTAATATATTTAAAATTATGCCAAAAACTAATATACACTCCCCAAACCTGATTCGGGGTCAAGCGCCCAAACCCGGGTTTAATTTCCTATAGATTTCATAAGCAAAGTTCTCCATTTTTGGGAAAACCCCAAAAATTAAAGTGTTTTTTATATCGATTAATTAAAATTTATCCGTCCTTTTAAAAACTGTCTGGGTAAAAAAGGTAACTTTTAAATCTGGGTCTTTTTTTCAAGACTCAAATAATGTAATAAAAATCAGGTTTCATTTAAAGCAAGAGAAAAAATTTTAAAAATTAGTTTTTTTTTTAAAAATAAAAAACTTGAGCAAAACATATAAAGATGAAATAAAAGAGAATAAAAAAAATGAGAGGGGAGAGGATTGAAAGTGATGTTATTGGGGGAAATAAAAATATAAATTTTAAAATAAAAATTAAAAAAATTAAAAATATAAAAATAATAAATTTACAAAGAGGTTATAAAGTGGAATTGTTTAAATAAATTTTTTTAAAAGGGAGCGGGGGAAGACCACAGGGATAGGGGGGAGAAAAAGATAAATTGGGTTAAATAAGAGGAGAAAGGGAGGAAAATGGAGAAAAAGGGTTTATGGAAGTGTGAATTAAAAAAAAATTTGGGGGCCTTGGGCTTTTGGGGAAAACCCTTTCTTTTTTTTTCAGTGCAAAGGGAAGAATATGTGACTTTTTTCAAATTGGGACTCTTCTCTTCCCAAGGATGAAAAAAGGAAGGAATGAAGATCAATTTTTGGCGGGAGTTGAGAAAAAAGGAGGAGGAGGAGGGGGGAAAAAGGGAGGGGGGGGGAGGGGGGGAGGGGGAAAAAGAGGAGGGGAAGGGGGGGGGGGGAAGGAAAGGGGGGGGGGGAGGGAGGAAGGGGGGAGGGGGAGGAGGGGGGAGGGGTGGGAGGGAGGGGGGAAAGGAGGGAGGGGGGAAAGAAGGGGGGAGGAGGGGGAGGAGGGGGGAGGGGAAGGGGGAGGGAGGGGGGAAAGGGAGGGGGGGAAAGGTGGGGTGGGGAGGGGGGGAGAAGGGGGGAAAAAGGGGGTTGATTTTCCCAAAAATAAAAGTTAATAATGGGTTTTGAGGTGAAACAGTCCCCCGGGGAAGTGACGTGGGGGAAAAATTGATAAAGGGGGACCTTTAGGCGAAAACGAGGGTGGGGAGGGGGGGGGTGTCCAGGCGGCCCGGGAGGAGGGGGGAGGAGAGAAGGGGAGGGGAGGAGGAGGGGGGAGGAGGGAGGAGGGGGGAAAAGGGGGAGGGGGAGGAGAAGGGGGAGGGAGAAGGGAAGGAGAGGAGAAGGAAAGGAAAAGGAGAAGGGAGGGGAAGAAGGAAAGAAGGAGGGAAAAGAAGAGAAGAGAAGGGGAAAGGAGGAGGGGAGGGGGGAGGAGGAGGAGGAGGAGGGGGAGGAGGGGGGAGGAGGAGGGGGAGGAGGAGGGGGTAAAAGGGAAAAGAAGGGGAAAGAAAAGAAGAGGGAAAAAAAAAAAAAAGAAAAAAAAAAAGGGGGGAAAAAAAAAAAAAAAAAAAAAAAAAAAAAATTCACAAACAAAAAAACATTTTCTTTTCTTTTCCCCAAACCCTTTACCCTCATTTTTAAAAAAATTTAAAACATACCCCCCACATCTTAAAACAATCCATTTTTAAAATTTTTTTTTTAAATTTTTAACATGTTGTTGTAAATGTGTAGTGAGGGACAGAGATAGACAGAGAGGAGAAGACAGACTGAAAGAGATAGAATGAGGAAGAAAGAAAATTAGATAGAATGGGGGGGGGAAAACAGCATCCGACCCATTTTTGACAGGCGGTGGGGCAGGACAAATGGAAAATTGCTTTTGAAGCTCCCCACTCCGGGACTCAAAACAATTAAAAGCCACACAGGGCAAAAAGAAAGCTTGCTGAAGGGTGATAATAGCAGTTTTATGAAAAGTATCTAGTGCTATATAGTGTATATATATATAGAAACCAGAAGCAAAAAGGGAAGGCAGGAATGAGGAAGGACAAATGAAAGGAAAGGAAAAAAGTAATGAGGAAGATAAAGGAATGTAGGAAAGAGGTGAATGCCCTCCGGGTAGCCCCCAGGATGGAAAGGAATAAAGGAAATTAGGAAGGAAGGAGACACACGCCCCTTTCCTAGGATACTAAATAACAAACTGCCTGTAAATTTTGAAGAAAACTGCTCGACGAGTGTTTTGTTTTGCAATAAAAAAAAAATTAAACAAAAATGCCACCAAGATTTTATGGGGAGTGAAAAAACCCTTTTGTGTATGACACCATTTTTTTTATGTGTTTGGGTGTAAAAACACCACTGTGATGACACCATGTTTTATGTGTGGGGGAGTGAAAAAACCCATTGTGTATACCCATGTTTAGTTTTGGAGTTTTAAAACACCATGTGTAGGGGCCCCCATGTTTATGTGTAAGAGGTAAAACCCCTTGTGTTGACACCATGTTTTATGTGTGAGAGTTTTTAAAACACCACTGTGTATGACACCATGTTTTATGTGTGAGGAGTGTAAAAACACCTTGTGTTGACACCTGTTTTATGTGTGGAGTGTAAAAACCCCCACTGTGTATGAACCCATGTTTTTGGTAAGAGTGTAAAAAAACCCCCGTGTATGACCCCAGTTTCACAGAGTTCCACAAGCTAAGAACTTCTAGGGTATGTTCAGTGACTGTATATTGGGTTATATATATAGAACAATAGTAATAAAAAATTTTTTGATTGTTTGTTTTTGTAAAAAGTTTTGTAAAACAATATTTTGATTAATTATTTTGTGTGCTTTTGTGTTGTATACAACGGTGTATTATGTACATTCACCTTACTTTGGTCTCAAGGCCCAAAAGTTATGTAAAAAAAAAAAGTAAAAAAAACAACAAACCTTCAAATACAAGTAAAAAAAAGTTTCCCGGGGGCGGCCAGTCCCCGTTTTTTTGCCATACGCGGTCTTTTTCTGCAAACTTCTGCCTCTATTCTGGGGGTAAGTACTGAGGGGAAAAATTTTTTTTTTGGGACTAAACAATCAAAAAAAATAATCTTAATTTTTTTCATAAGAAAAAAAATTTTTTTTTTTTCGAATTTTTTGCGACACGGAGCAACTTCAGGATGGGGCCCTTCGACAGTCAAAGGTTAAATCAGGGATAATCACAGATCACTACAGACCACTACCCTACTTCCTTGACAAACATTAAAAAACCACATTAAATACAACAAAGTCTCATTTAGACTCCTGCGAGGCCTCAATCAAAAGTTCACAACGCCCTGAGTTTGTTGACTGGCCTACAGAATTCTCCAAGGCCAATGGTATTGAGGGTGGACGACTTTTTTCTTAACAAATTACTTTGATATACAAAAACTTGTCCTATAAAAAATGAAAAGATCACAAAAAAACGGCTTGGTTGCCCATGGAACCAGCCCATTCTGAAATCTTTGAAAAGAAACCCCAAATATAAAAAGCAATATGACAGGGCTTAATACACAAAGATATCTTAAACACATTCATCTTTTCCACAAAGTAATAAAAAAAGCCAAAAAACCTTTACTACTCCAGTAGATTACAGACATAGAGGGATAAAAAAAGACCGGGAAACACCTCTCAATTTAGGGACCCACAAACTGAAAAAAAAAAAAGAATATTTCCAACAAAACCCAATGAACACCACTAATCCCACGAACAGTAACAAAAAAAACGACTTTTTCCACCATGGATCTAATCTCGCCAATAAAATCCACATACTAATGCCCATGCCGGGACCCCTGATGGGAATTCCCAAATTCCTTCTTTCTTGCACCAATGGCCCAGGGAAGTCCCCGAGATTATAAAGTCACTTAAAAACAACTCAGGGAATCTGCTAATGCCCCCACCTTACTGTACAGCGAGGGCCCATATCTTTGCATGCTTTTCATTACTTTTTAAAAGCACAGAAACTAGCATTCCCAAAAAACTATAAAGATGGAAAGGGTTACCAATTTTAAAAAAAGGTGGTGCCCCTACAGACTTAAACAACTTGGGCCCAAATATCAAACTTACCATTGCTACCAAAAATTTTTGGAAACTCGGCACAGGAGACTATATTATTTATAACAGCACAAAAATATAACCCCTGCCAATTTGGTTTTAGGAAAAAAAAAAAAGCACTAATGATGCAATCAAAAAAATCTAGTCTGCTTTACACGCTTGGAAATAAGGAATATCCACTGGGAATTTTTTTTGACCTAAGAAAAGCTTTTGACACAGTAGACACGACATCCTACTCCACAAACTTGCCCATTACGGTATAAGGGGCCATGCGCTTGCTTATTTCAAATTTACCTTAAAATGGTTTCAGTATGTTCCTTAAAGACACAGCATCAAAACACGGCCATTTGAACGGGGAGTTCCGCAGGGAAGTGCCCTTGGCCCCTGTCTTCCTCTAACATCAATGATTTCCAAACACCTAAAAACCCATTCTTTTTGTGCGCCCGATTTTCATCTCTCCCCCTAATCTTGCCCCCCTCAACACCATTTTCAACGGGGAAAGCTGATCAAAATTCGATTGGATACACCCAAATAAACTTAGCTTAACATGAAAAAAACTACTATACGGGAAGGCCCCGTTTTTGGGCTTTTTCACTTTATGGCTTTCCCGTAATCGGAATTTCAAATTTGACCAAAACTCATATACGGCTCCCCCCACCTGCTTTCAATCGGTCACCGTGCCCCCCCCCTGTTTTTTTAACATTCTCCATGACTCAGTAAGCATAAGTCTCTAAATTTTGTCTGGAAATCCAAAATTTAAAAATTTTTTTAAAAAAGTTTTTCTTTTTTATATATACTTGATAATTATACTTATGTATACCCGTACCTAAATAAACTTTCATACTGTGCTGGATGCAGGTCCATTAAAATTTGGGAGTGTCTTATGTCTCCCGACGTCAAATTTCCCGGAGTTTACCTGGAGGAAGTTTCGGGGTAACGCCCCCGGGCCCGGTCTGTGAAGGCCTCCTGGGGCAGCGCCTGATCAACCAGGGGTTGCTGCGGCTGCACCAAACCAAAAGTTCGGCACAGCCCGGGTGATCAGGAACTGCCTTTAGGTGCTTGTCCCCGTGCCGCTTGAAGACTGCCAGGGTCTGTTGGTAATCCCCCCTTTGGTGCTGGGGGCAGTTGAACAGTCTCGGTCCCCCGACACTTATTGTATGGTCTCTTAACGGTAGTGAACCCCCGCTTTTCATTGGGGGGGTGGTGCTTCGTCTGCCAAGGCTTTTGCTTTTTGTAGGGTGATTTTTTGTGCAAGTTGGTATTGTCCTTGGATTTTCCCGGTGTATATAATCATGTATCTTCCCTCCCGCGTTCCAGGGAATACGGTTTTTAAAAACCCCAAGCGCCAGAAAAGAGGTGTTTTTATCTCCGTTTGCGCGCCGTGAAAGTTTCTGTACTTTTCTGGTCGGCAATTTCACCTGCCCCGAAAGTGTGTTAGAGTGCGCAATATTCCAGCCCAGATAGAACAAGTGACCTGAAGGTGTCTATGGGGTTGGCCTCCTAGTTTTTAAATTCTCATTATCCTCCTGTCATTTTTCTAGCAGATGCGTTGTCAAAGTTATGGTCCTTGAAGGGAGTCCCCCGACATAATCACTCCCAGGGCTTTTGGGTTTGGGGTTTGTCTATTTTGTGGCCGAATTTGTTTTGTACTTGTGAAGATTTAATTTCCTATGTTTACCCTATTGATAATTGAAAATTTTCATCGTTGAACTTCTTTGTTTTCTGCAGCCCACCCGAAAAATTTTGGGTTTGGGCCGCCTGGAGCCTTGAGTGTCTGCAATGGAAGACACGTCATGCAGATTGGGTGTCTCTGCAAAGGAAGAACGGTGCTGGGCTGACTCCTTGTCTATGTCGGATATGGGATAGGAACAAGATGGGGTAGTACTGTGCCTTGTGGAAAGGCTTTTTACCGTAGCTGCCCCGGACTTTACTTGTTGAGACTACTCTCTGTGTTCTGTTAGTGAGGAAATTATAGTCCATCGACCAACTTTTTCCCGTTATTCCTTTAGCGCGCTTTTGTGCGTATTGCCTGGCACATTGTGAAGGCTTTTTCAAAGTCTTATTATTAATCTGCATCTTTTTGTCTTTAGTGCTTTAGGACCTTGTCGTAGTGACCCGTAGTTGAGGACAGACGGGGACCTGTTTAAACCATGTTGCCTGGGTTGTGTAATGATGGGTTTCAGATGGGGGTGTTTGTTTTTAGGACCCTTTCAAAAAATTTTTTGTATGGGATGTTAGTGCATTTTCTGTAGTTCTTTTTTGGGTTTCTTTACTGCCCCTTTGTGGGTGGGGGTAGTCGTTGTTTTTAGTAACTGGGGACGACCCCCGGTCCATGCTCCCTCTCATAGGATGGAAAAGGCTGTGATGGGGCTTCTGCAGTTCTTGATGAACCAGAGTTCCGAGTCTGGCCCCGGGGGAGATGCTGGGCGTCTTTATGCCCGTTCGAAGTCATTTGGTCAGGGTAACATCGGATAGGGTTGTGTTAAACAAATTTTTTTGGCTCTTCATAAAAAAATTCATTTTGATCTTGACTCTCAGTCTTTTGGGTTTGCGGTTGCTAAAAACTGGTCTATTGGGACTTGGTAGCTACTCATTTCCTTGCTGATCTGTGTAGGACCCATCTTGTTTAAGTAGGGGCCCAATATGGGCGTTGTTCCGTTTTGATTTGGCATAGGGAAGAAATCTTTGGGTTTTCTTTCGTTTATTTATGGCTTTTTGTTCTTCCCGATTTTCCCGACCCTAAAGGATTTTTTTGCTTAGTTCGATGCTTGCTATTTCTCTGCAGTTTCTCCCTGCGATTTCTGATATATTGACCTCTTTTTGCGCTTGTTATTCTTTCCCGGGCCCTTTAAAAAGGAGGCCTGTCTCTTTTTATTTTAATCTACTCCTCCTTTTTCTTAGAGGAATAAGCTTGTGCATACATCGAGTGCCCCCGAGTTATCTGTTTAGGGTAAGTTTTGGGTCTGTGTTGCTTTGTAATTTTTTCCCGCTTATATCGGGTTTGGACTTGGTTTACTTGGTCCATTTTGTTTTTGTTATGAAGTTGAAATTTTGGGGAATGCCCCCGTGGGTAGTCTCATTTTGTCGGTCTGAGGCTCCAGCATACATGTCTGAACCCCAATTTGTTGTGTCTGGTTTATTGGGGTTTTTTATTGGTGCTTTTTATAGATCATCATTGTTATGAAGTGAGGTCTAGTGTATTCTCCAGTCTAGTAGGCTTTTATTTGCTGGTTTAAATTAATTTTGGCAGAGATTTAAAAGCTCGTGTGAGTGTGAGTTTTCACAGGCTGCCTCTGGGTTATTCTGCAAAAATTTTTTGCTATATTCCTCCATTTTAGGTGCCCCTTAAGTTGAAAAACCCCCAGGAGCAAGATGTTGGGTGCGGAGCTGGAAGATTTTCCAGCAGTGGTCAATTTTTAACAGCTGTTCCTGGGAAATTTCTGGGGTGTTGATCCGGAGGGGTTGTAGTACCCCAAAGACTGTAATGAAATAAAAATATCAGTCATTTAAATGTCGTTATTACGTTAATTACACATTTTTTAATCCATCCTTTTATTTTTTTTAAAATTTTTTAAAAAAACACTGCATAAAAATAAAAAAGATAAAAACACCCCACAGTAGAATAAATAAAACATAAATGTGAGATGTGGTAGCAGACGATTGCCAAGTGACGCCATTTAGAAATGATAATTTAAAAAAATAACAATATCCCCGAAAATTCATTAAATGTCGTATATTACGGTTTAAAATACACAATTTCTTAATCCATCCATGAATTTTTTTCAAAAAATTTTATAATAAACACGATGCTAAATATAAAAAAGTAAAAAACACCCCACGTAGAAATAAAAAAACTTTAAAAATGAGATGTGGTAGAGAGACTTTCACAAGTGAGCCATATTAGAAATGATAATAATAATAACAATATACCGAGTCTCATTAAATGTCGTTTTTTTACGTTAAAATAACATTTTCATTAATCCTCCATGATATTTTTTTTTAAAAAATTTATAATAAACCGATCTAAAATAAAAAGTGATAAATACACCCATATAGAATAAATAAAATAAAATAAGATGTGGGGGGCCCCATAACTTGTACAATGATGGAAAATAACATTTTCTCTAAAATTTAAAATAGAGAAAATGTGTTACTGGGGGTAACTGTAGAAAAAATTTTTCTTTTGTTGTATGTAAATAAATTTATTCAAGTATACCAAAACAGTTAATGATTATAAAAATAACAAAAGGTAGAGAACCTAGGGTAACCCAAAAAAGTCAGTGTGATTATTTCCATTGCCTTCACTGGCTTCATTTTTCAAAATGATGTTCTGAGAATGGAGTGTTCTTTTTATTATTTACCGTATAAGTAGAGACAACCTGTAACCCTGTATTGTACACAAAAAAGATGTGTACATTTCGTTTGTTTACAAAAAATTACGTTCGCCTGGTTTGTTTAAAAAACTCTGTGCCCGTCCCCTCTTGTACTCTTTTTTTTTTCTCTCTCATTTATTCGTTTTATTCATTTCTTATCCCGACCCTAATTAAGACTAAAAAATTTTTAAAGGGAAAGTAATGAGTGAACTAATTACATTTTATCGTCCCGGGATGCTAAAATCATGAAATAGTATGGGGGTGGGTGGGGGGGCCTGGGAAAGGTTTGCCTGGTATTACCCTCATACCCACTTGATTTTTACAAAAATACTACTTGTTACCCCAGTTGTATAAATATTTTAAGGTAAAGTAAGAGTGCACTAGTATGATTGTACTTTTTTTTGTTTTTTAGCCTGGTTCTATTGTAACTTAATATTGTTAGTGTTAAAATTGTTATTAGTGTTTGTAGCATTTATAAGTGGAAAAAAAGGGTGTTTCCCCTTTTGGCGGTTTCTGCTTTACGGCGGTAGCCTGGACCCAACCCGCCATTAAGTGGGGGGCCCCCCTGTTTATGTTTGGTAAAGAGCGGAGATGCACAATTAACATTAAGATCGAAACCTTAATTACAGACTAATGGGGCAAATTCTGGCCTATACTTTTCAAAAATAAATTACAGACCCATATCCCAAACATAACCAAAAAAAGTATCCAAAAACAGTTTGGGGTTCCCCCCAAGATATGATACTCGTGCCCCAAAAAGCCCCCTTCTCACACTATACCCCTCACTTATTTATCCATACCTCACCTATGCTATTTGTGCTTGGGGATCAACTACAGCAACACACCTAAAGCCAATAATAACCCAACAAAAAGCTGTAGTAAGAATAATCACTAAATCCCATCCCTGGCATCACCCCCCCCCACTCTTCATAGATCTAAACTTACTCCCTGCTCAGTACATCCACACTTACTACTGTGCAATCTACATCTACAGGACCTTAAACTCCAATATCAACCTTGACCTAAAACGCTTTCTTGATAGTTGTGACAGAACCCACAGGCATAACACCAGACACAAACATCTCTACGACATTCCCCATGTCCGACTAAACCTTTACAAAAATTCAATGAATGTCAAAGGCCTTAAAATCTGGAACACCATACCTCAGAACTCTAGAACTGCAGACACATTCATCACCTTCAAAACTACCATTAGAAAACATCTTATCTCCCTGATAAACCCCATCAACTAACTACACGAATGTTACAAAAAACGCGATTCTAAAAGCTTAGAGATCTCCAGTGAATACTAGAAAGGACGGCCCTTCTAGCATCCAGCCTGTTACTGGGTTTTCGTAACAAGTAGTCAGTATCCTTGTCCAATTATCCATTAGAATTCAGTATTATTCAATAGTGCTTCAGGATTACAACTGGTAGGCTACTAACTAGAGAAATTAAAATTTAATAAATTTATTAAGTCTAGAGGTATATTATCAAATTAAATTAATCACAGCAATCAAAATAAAATCAATCTCTCGAGTTCAATATTATTGTGCTGAAAGCACATATCACATTTATAATTCTTAAGTACTGTCTGGTACATTAACATTTAATAAGATATTACAAATATGTACAAGTAAGTGTGTATGTGTGTAAGTGCTCTAAGTAGTTCGCTATGTCTCATGACTCGACTAGACTTAAACCAGTGACTGACAAAGTCCTCTAATAAACTAACTTCTTGACCGACTGGCAACCAGAACAGTCTGCTTGAACAATGAAAAGAATGCTAAGCCCAATAGCCATATAACAAGCGACTGCGACACGATCAGGATCAAGGAGATAATATAACGACACTAAGTAGGGACCATCAGCAGATCCTCCACAAAAGTTACAAAACTCCCATACTACTGAATCTAAGTTCAGCATAGGGAAAAACCCTGACTGTGACAATACACAGAAACCAGTACAAATTTAGGTCAGAAGCTATAGCTCGGGACCTGAGATGTTCAGAGTGTCTAAGCGACACACAACCTCAGTACAACGCCAAAAATCACTAAGTCTATACAATGTTTTGTGAACAGAGTTCTACAAAACTAACAAGAATAATGAGACAGACAATCTGTCCAACCACCAAGCGAGTCTAGAGCAGACTGAATACTTCACGAGAGGTAAGGACACCCCCCCCCCTCGATCACGTGATAGCCCTGTGGACAGCACAGCTCAGAAGCTGACAGTATAACAAGCGACAAGCGATAATTACAGTAGTTTGACAATCAAGACTTGAACTGAGCACATATTATGTACATCCTAACAACATAAGCTACGTCAAATAACAATATAAGGCAATACATTTGCGATTTAGCTATTATCGCAACTATAAGCAATATAAAATTATATGAAAAGGTAATATACATTATATATATATACATAATAATCATTGTAACCCATTCAGGGGTTGCAACACCCCCCCAACACGACAGACGGTCGCACTAGGAGTTGCATTAATGTCTTTCACATTATTACTGATTACTCATATCAATACAATTTAATATAAATACAGTGGACCCCCGCATACCGGACGCATTGCATAATGTACAATCCGCATACCGGACGCTTTGATCGCTAAAATTTTGCCTCGCATACTGCCCAAAAACCCACTCACCGCCCTTCGTCCGAGACGCATCCAGTGTGCGGCCTGAGCCAGCCTCATATGTTCCGCCGGTGACATTGTTTACCAGCCAGCCTCCGCGGCAACATCCAAGCATACAATCGGAATATTTCGTATTATTACAGTGTTTTCGGTGCTTTATCTGGAAAATAAGTGACCATGGGCCCCAAGAAAGCTTCTAGTTCCAACCCTACAGCAAAAAGGGTTAGAATTCCAATAGAGATGAAGAAAGAGATCATTGATAAGTATGAAAGTGGAGTGCGTATCGCCGACCTGGTCAGGTTGTACAAGAAACCCAAATCAACCATCTCTACTATTCTGGGCAACAGAAAGGCAATCAAGGAAGCTGTTCTTGCCAAAGGTTTAACTGTGTTTTCGAAACAGAGATCGCAAGTGATGGAAGTTGTTGAGAGACTCTTATTGGTGTGGATAAATGAAAAACAGCTAGCAGGAGATAGCGTTTCTCAAGCGATCATAAGCGAAAAGGCTAGGAAGTTGCATGAGGATTTAATTAAAAAAAGGCCTGCAACTAGTGATGATGTGAGTGAATTTAAGGCCAGCAAAGGTTGGTTTGAGAGATTTAAGAAGCGTAGTGGCATACATAGTGTGATAAGGCATGGTGAGGCTGCCAGTTCGGACCACAAAGCGGCTGAAAAATATGTGCAGGAATTCAAGGAGTGCATAGACAGTGAAGGACTGAAACCTGAACAAGTGTTTAATTGTGATGAAACAGGCCTGTTTTGGAAGAAAATGCCAAGCAGGACCTACATTACTCAGGAGGAAAAGGCACTCCCAGGACATAAGCCTATGAAAGACAGGCTTACTTTGTTGATGTGTTCCAATGCAATTGTATATCTTAAATGTTTCTCACAATTATATCACATAAATGTTAAACCTAAAACCCAATCTAACTTTATTATTTTTTAAATACACTACCTAACAGAATACTCCATTCTACTGAATGTACAACAATGCATACAACCATTTGACCTGTCTTTGTAATACTCACTTGTGCTTTATAGTAACCTGTTTACATTAATGTTTTATCACTGATTTCATCATTGCTTAGTTAATCTTAAGTTAATTTTAAGCCAGCCCGTAATGCTATGCATAGTATAAGTGGCTTTGGCATACTGCTCTTACCTGTATTAGTTGTACCTCTGTACGTGTGCTCAAATTTTTAAATAAATAAATAAAAGTGAAGCCTTTATTAATGTATCACTCTGAAACTCCCAGACCGTTCAGGCAAAAGAATGTCCTCAAGAAAAAATTGTGTGTGCTGTGGAGGGCAAACAGTAAGGCATGGGTCACTAGGGACTTTTTCTATGACTGGTTACACCATGCATTTGCCCCCAATGTGAAAGATTACCTAACTGAAAAGAAATTAGAACTTAAGTGCCTCCTGGTGTTAGACAATGCCCCTGGTCATCCTACAGATGTGGCAGAGCGACTTTATGGGGACATGAAATTCATTAAGGTGAAGTTTTTGCCTCCTAATACCACTCCTCTCCTGCAGCCCATGGACCAGCAGGTTATTGCAAACTTAAAAAAACTGTACACAAAAGCTCTGTTTGAAAGGTGCTTTGTAGTGACCTCAGAAACTCAACTGACTCTAAGAGACTTTTGGAGAGATCACTTTAATATCCTCAATTGTATATTATTATTATTATTATTATTATTATTATGATAATCAAAAAGAACCTCAATTGTATAAACCTTATAGGTAAGGCTTGGGAGGGAGTGACTAAGAAGACCTTGAACTCTGCTTGGAAGAAACTGTGGCCAGAATGTGTAGACAAAAGGGATTTTGAAGGGTTTGAGGCTAACCCTGAGAGGAGTATGCCAGTTGAGGAATCAATTGTGGCATTGGGGAAGTCCTTGGGGTTGGAGGTTAGTGGGGATGATGTGGAAGAGTTGGTGGAGGAGGACAATGAAGAACTAACCACTGATGAGCTGATAGATCAACTTCAAGAGCAAGAGGCCAGACCTGAGGAAACTGGTTCAAAGGAGGGGAGAGAGAAAGTGAAGAAATTGCCTAGTACAAAGATTAAGGAAATCTGTGCAATGTGGCTGAAAGTGCAAACCTTTATGGATGAAAATCACCCTCACACAGCTATTGCAAGCCGTGCTGGTGACTATTACACTGACAATGTTGTGAAACACTTTAGGGAAGTCATAAAGGAATGAGAGGTACAGGCCACTATGGACAGATATGTTGTGCGAAAGAAGTCCAGTGACTCTGAAGCTGGTCCTAGTGGCATTAAAAGAAGAAGGGAAGTAACCCCAGAAAAGGACTCGACACCTCAAGTCTTAATGGAAGGGGATTCCCCTTCTAAACACTAACACTCTCTCTCCCCTCCTTCCATCCCATCAATCATCACCAGATCTTCAATAAAAGTAAGTGTCATGTAATTGTGCATGCCTTTTTCAGTTTGTGTGTATTAAAATTAACATTTCATGTGGTAAAAATTTTTTTTTTCATACTTTTGGGTGTCTTGCACGGATTAATTTGATTTCCATTATTTCTTATGGGGAAAATTCATTCGCATACCGAACATTTCGCATAACAGCCAGCCCTCTTGCATGGATTAAGGTCGCTATGCGGGGGTCCACTGTATTAATCAAAGTCTCTCCTGTGCCAAGCACCTCTACAATTTCACAGCGTTTGTCACTAGGATATGCCCCTAGTACTAGGGCAGTACACAGTATCGTATCTCTGCATACTCGTGGTTATATACATCAGTGTAGAGACAGGATAGCGCTGACAAGGAGGGCACGTTGAGGCTTGATCATAGTAGAGGAGACTGCATTCCACTCTTAAGTAGTGGTTGTGGAATGTGAGGCAGTATGACCATCTGAGTATGAAACAGCTTAAGGTGTGTAGTGAAGGGGGGGGGTCTGCGACAGGACAGTGTTGCGTCACGCAGTACATCACCCGCACCACACTACTCACTCAACACTCAGCTTGTCTCCTCCTCATACACAACAATACTGTGAATAAATAAATATGATAATTAGACATGAGTATATATAGTTAATATGGGCTGGAGGGATTAAGTTACTTTAATGAATTTGACATAGCAAGTAACAAAAGGTATTTGGGCATAAAATTACATTAATTTAACCCTTTGACTGTCGAAGGGCCAAATCCTGAAGTTGCTTCTGGTGTCGCAAAATATTCGAAAAAAAAAAAATTATTTTTTCTTATGAAATGATAGAGAATCTTTTCCCGATTGTAAAGACACCAAAAAAACGAAATTTGATGGAAAACTGACGGAATTACGCTCTCGCGAAGTTAGCGACTTCGGCGATATTTAAAAATCGGCAATTTCGCCCACTTTGAGCCCTATTTTCGGCTAATTCCGTTATTCCAGTCAACCAAACTCATAACTATTTCTTCAGAACTCTATTTTTTCTATCGATTGAGCACAAGAAACTGCCCATTTACGATTTCAACTACCCAATAACATGGTCAGAAATTTGCAATTTGGCCAATTTCACGAAAATTAAAAAATACGACAATTTCAAAATAAGGTCCAGAATGAACAATGCAGACATTCCTGGCTCTAAAATAACATTTTCTTTGTTCATCAGTCATGTCTCCAGGTCCCTGTGATATTACTCTTGCTTTTTATTTTGAAATTTTATTCAAACAAAAAATAGAAGATTTACTGTTATGCAGACTACTGCAATACTGTAATAATTGTAAAATTCATCAACCCATTCATGACTGTGTATTAGAATGGCTATTTGGACATTTATTGGACAATGACATCATTTGTTCAACTTTTGAACATTGGCAAAAAATCAAACATTTCCTGTACTTTGTGCTCCATTTCCAGGTTCTTTTTATAGTAAAATTAATCAAAATCACCTCCATTTCTATAATATAGTTTCCATTCTATTCAAATGAGACCAAGGAAAACGAGAATACAACCACAAATACTATACGAAAATAGACCACAAGTCGGCATTTTTAATTAAAAAAAACGGTCGGAGTTTTTTTTTTCTCATTATTTCACTGCGTGCTCCAGGATTTTTTTTTATGTGGTGCACACTGACCACACAGACCCATTCTCTAAACATGGGGGCCCACTAGTTTTTCTCCTCCTGTTTTTAAAAGGGGGGTAAAATTTTTATGAGTAAATATACCAAACACGGTACCTTCCCGCAAACGATATATAGGGCCCCCGGGGAACAGCCCAAAGGGGGAAAATTTGTAACTGAAAATTTTTAAAGGGAAAAGGCGAGACAGACTTTAAAGCAATTACATTAAAAATGACCCCCTTATTTTTTTTTAATACAAATAAAAAAGGGTTTGGGAAATTCTGAGGCCCACCTCTGATCCTAGCATTTTTACTTTTCAAAAGTGTTTAGTAGGTGAGGGGATTGTGGTCTGAAAAAACTTTAAATTTTAAAAAGGGGGAAATCCCCAAATAAAACGTAAAAATGTTCCAAGGAAAACCACAAGAGCTAGGGGCCTTTTTTTCTCAATAGTGGCATAATTTTTCGGGTTGTCGTTTAACTTAGATGAATATAACATATAGGAGGGGAAAAATTTTCAGGGGATGTTGACTTTTTGGAGCAGCACAGCGCCCACTGCATAACAACTCACTTTTTTCTTTTGAAAAAGGGAAGGGAAGTTTTAAAAATTGGGATTTCTTAAAACCCCAGAAGCAGGGGGATAGCAAGCGCTTAAAAACCTTTTTAAAACGAGCCCTGAACAATCTCTAGTCCAGGTGAACTGAATTTTTGGCAAACTAGTAAGCTCAGTGAGAGGAGCAAAAAAATTCTGGAAAAATTTTTGGCAGAACCTGCGATAATATCCCTCCCCAACCCCCAAGGAATTTTCTGTATTTCCTTTTCCCCAAATCCTGTGGCCCTGGAAATTCAGAAAATTGTGGCAAACCCTTGGGCCTAAATGGGAAAGCAACCTAAATTTTGGCCAAAAAAAAGGGGCCTAGATAGGTAAATTTTTGGGGGCCCCCTTGACCAAAACTACATTTAGCTAATTTAAACAGGAAGTTGAAGTGCACCAGTCTCTAAAAACAAGCTCGAGACGCGTAAAGGGTCCCTTTTTCCACTCGTCACGTAAAACCACTAAGTCGCAAGGTAGGCTTCTACTCCTTCAAAAGTTGGGGGTCAACTGTTCATTAAAATTTGGAAATGAAAAAGCCGCGTTACATAGGCCAAAGGGGGGTAAACGAGGTAGTTTAAAAAAACCTCTTGAACGGGTTAAAAAGCAGATTTTTTTCTTAGCACGTTCAGTAAGCGGGATTTGAAAAAAAGCCTCAAAAAGAGATAAAAAACCCGGCTGAAAAACTGGGCTCCTGACCCCCGGGTAAATTTAAGGCCCGTAAATGCGAGTAGGGGATAACCATGGGCAAGGGGGGACAGGGGGTTCACTTTCCTGAAATCAGTGCACATCCTGAAACACCGTCGGGTTTTAGAAAAAAAAATACGGGAGAGGGCCCAAAGGCCCTTTTAACTGTGTAAATAAGTCCGGTTTTCAGAAAATCAACCTTTTCCCTCTAAAATGCTTTATCTTTGTTGGACTCATCCCTATAGGGTTTTGCTTAATGGGGTTTGCTCCCGAAACTTAAACGTCATGAAACCCCTTTAAGTACAACCTTGGGGAAAAAATCCCCGGGAAAAAATTCAGGGAAATCCCAAAAATCATTTTTTTTAAAAATCCCCAAAACCTTTATAAATTTCCCAAAAGGTTACAAAAAACGCCCCTAGTGATTTTTAAGCCCACTAAATTTTTTAAAACAACCCCTCTATACCTCTAAAAAATTGTCAGGTAGACGAGGGTTTTTCCCCCTGTCCGGGAAGAAAAAAATTTGGGTAGGTAGAGGACTACCCGAAAGGTGATCCCTTAAAGCTGGTTAACATGGGTACACATGATTAATTTCTTTTTCCCCAGGGTACGTACCAAAAAAAATTTACGTCGCTAAGCTTTTTCACAAATTCCAGGGACCATCATACCGGCTTGAAAGACCCATGACCTGGTACTAATTTCTGACCCATAAAACTTATCTCGTGTTTTTAAAAGAAAAAACAAAACAGCACGTTTGTCATAATTTGCTTCATTCTAGTTGGGGGCTGAAAAAAAGGGTTTTTTTCGAAGCAGCTCTTTAGGGAAGGGGGGGTTAAAGGTTTTTGGGGGAAAGGGGGGTTTGGGTTAAATAGGAATTTGTTTTTTTTGGGAAGGAAATAAGGAGGAAAAGAATTGGTGGTAAAATATTAATTTGGGTTGGTTTATTTGGGGTATTTTTTTATAGGGAAGTGGGAAGAAAGGTATTAATTTATTTTTTTTAAAAAATTTTAAGAAAAAGTTTTTTGGGATTATGTTTGAAAAATTTATGGTTGGGGATGGGGGTTTTTAAGGTTTGGGGAAAGGGGGAAAATTTTTAGGGGGGTTTGGGTTTAAAAATTTTTGGAAGGGGGTTGTTGAAGATTTGGTATTTTTGGGGGGGAAATTAAATGGGGGTAAAATTTTTTTGGGTTTTATAAAAAAAAAAGGGTTAAAATTTTTTTAAAAGGGGGGGGTTGGTAGGTGTTTTGGGGGGGTGGAGGGGTTCCAAAATTTAAATAAAAAGTATTTTTTATTTGGTTTGGAAAAGGGGGGGGAAAACAAATCTAATAAGAACGGTAAATGAAGGTTGAAGGTGTTTGGGGGAAATGAGAAGGTGGGGGGAGGGAGGGGTGTTTGGTACCTTAAATTTTGGGGAGAGCGCCTAAAAACTCCTTTTTCCTTGTTTTTGGAATTAAAATGTTTTGGGGGGTGGGGTTTAAACCATTTTTCTTAAACCCCCAAAATTCCCCCTATTTTGGGGGGGGGTTTGGGTTTTTCACAAACGAAAGGTTTTAAAAAAAAAAGAATTTTCCTTACTGGGAAAAATTACACACAGTACATTTTACTTTATTTTTAAAGTAAAAGACAAAATTTGGGTTTTTTGAAAATTTATGGATTTTTGGTTATTAGAAATGTAAAAATTTTTTTTAGGTGATTGAAAAAATGAATTTGGATTTAAATATAAGGGTTTGGGGAAATTTTAAATAAAAGGGTTGGTTTGATTAGGGTTTTGGGGGAAGGGGGATTAGGGGGTTTAAGGGGTTTGGGAAGGGGCCCAAAAAATTTTATTTAAGGAAAAATAATGTCATAATTTTTTAAAAAAAAAAGGGGTTGTTGTTTATTGACATAGCTCAGTAATTGGCGAGAGGAAATAAAATGGGTTTCTCTCTACAAGCTTCAATGGCAAAATTTTTCATCAGTGTTTTTTTCAATCACAAGTGGTTTTTTAAACCAAATACCCAGCATGGAAAAGGGTATCGTTTCCCCATCAACAAGTCCCCTGACCTGATGGGAAAAAAAACCACTGGGTATACCCACTGAAAAATAACCAGTATAAAACTTTTTTTTAAATAAACTTTGTGCCGAGGCACTTTATAACAGCCCCCCCCTAGGCTTCTAACAATTTCATCTATCTTGCAAAAGGTATTTGCAAATTTTGGCAGTACAAACTTTTTCTTAATAAAAGTGAGATAACTTCCATGTCTCCCGAAAAAAAATTATCTCAGTTTGATGTATTTTTTTAAATCCTACTTTATCTCTCCGGGAAAAATAAGGACCATCCTAAAAGAATCTTTTCGTCAGATACACTTTCTGACGCTAGTCATCTGTTTCCGGATTTAAAATTATCTAAAAAAAGTAGGTTTAGAGGAATTTCTAAAGGGTTTTGGGGCCCCTTGGGGCTCGGGGGAAGGGGGGGGGTAAGGGGGCTTGGGGGGGGGGGGGGGGGACCCCATTTCTTGTTTCTAATTTTTTTTTTTCTTCTAGTGGAACCTTTTTTTTTAAAAGGGGGTTACTTTTAATTTCTTCTATCTCAAATAGGTTTCTGTTTACCCGGGGGGGGGAAAGGGGGTTAGGAAAATTTTAAAAATTTTTAAAGGTATAGAAGTTAAAAAAGTAGGAGTAAAAAACCCCGGCCCAAAAAAAACCCCCGTTTTAAGGGGGCCAAAACTTCCCCAGGAATTAATTTTAGTTTTTTCCAACCCTTTTTTCTTTTGGGAAAAAAGAAAAAGTTTTGGGGGAAAAATCTTTTTTGGTTTTTTGCTTTTTTTTAAAAGTCAAATTTTAGAAATCCGAGTGTTTTTAAACGATTTAGAAATATTTAAAAGCGCAAAAACATTACAGTTGTTTAAACCTTCATGTTTAAAAAAACTGAACAAGGGCTCTCGTATTTTTACAATTTGGCAGCCTTCACCAAACCTTTTGAAATGCCCAAAGTTTTTTTCTCACGGCCCAAAATCACACAAATTTGATTTTTTGTCATCGTTGTAAAAGTAAAATGCTCTTTGATAAAAATTTCAGGTAACAATTATACTCTCTAGAATTTTTGTTTGCCCGCGGGCATAACTAATTTTACTTGGGAAAAAGGGAAAGCTGCATACAAATTTTAGGGTCTTTTTTGACAAAGCATATGCAACAAATTTTGGGCCCATGTTTAAAGGGCCCGGGTTCCCTAGCAAAGTGCCCCGGTTCTCAAACACAAACAAAATATGTGTCCAAGGGCACTTTCAAAAAACTTAGGAACCATAATTCCCGCTTTCTGCACCCTTAAAAGTGTCCTGTGATCTATCAGTCTGTTGTCCCTTTAAAAACGAACATTTTCTCTTTGGAAATCTTTTTTCGTTCAATTTCCTCTTGCCTTCTATTTGTGCAGTCCCGCAACAAATGAGGCGTTCAAAAAACCCCTAAACTGTTTCCTGGAGGGTAGGACCAGAGGTAATGGAGGGGGTAGGGAAATTAACATTGGGCTGGACCGGGCCCTTAGGTCGGACACCCTTTGTCCAGCCGTCTCTAGAGATCTAGATCTGGTTTTAGGATAATTTTGATACAGGGGTATCATACACTGTACAAATAAATTTGGGGTGTGTCATACTAAACCAAATATACTCCTTTTCTATAGGGGTCAGGAAGGAAGGAACGAGCGAGAAAATGAACACACTAGGCCTTAGACACTAAAAGGCCTCACTTCCGCCTTAGTTGCCCTTTTTTTTCTTTTTTCATCAAAAAGAGTCATACTTTCCCAATTTGGGACACTAGGGTTTGAAACTGAACATAATCAGACATCTCGTATGGCAGGAACAATATATCCCCTTTTAAATTTCGCTCCGAAAAAGTTTTTTGCGGTGTAAATTCCCTGTTAAACGTCCCCCACCGAGAAAATTTGGCTACTCGGGCCCAAAACGTCTGAAGTTTTTAAAGTACTTAACTCAGACAAAAATCAAGTAACAATTAAGTTTTTACTTTGGCATACAAAACAAAAAAATATTTTTGTACCCAAAAGAGAGTATTAGGGGAAAATATAATCCTAAAAGGAATTTAGTGTTGTTTTTCTTAGAGCTAGAGCTCATCAACAGTAAAATTTTTCCCTCTCCCTTGGGTTAAGAGACCAGTCAGGTACAAAACATCCCCCTGGTATTTTTTACAAGACAAACTCCAAAGTCTTTTTAGATTTGGAAAAATACCAAAGTGTTTTTATCATAAAAAGAACTAGTATTTTCAAACTGGCCCAATTTTTTTCCCCAAAAACCGGGATTAAAGCACCCGGGCAAGGGCCCCCAAATTGTTTCAAAAAAAAGCAATTCTAAAAACTTTAAAATCTCCAGTGAATCTAGAAAGATGGCCCTTCTAGCCTCCAGCCGTTTACGGGGTTTTTTCCCTAACAAGTAGTTTAGAAAACCTTGTCCAATTAAACCATTAGAATTCAGAATTTTTCAAAAAGTGCTTCAGGATTAAAAACTGGTTTGGCTAACCCAACTAGAGAAATTAAAATTTAATAAATTTATTAAGTCTAGAGGTATATTAAACAAATAAAATTTTAAACACGCAATCAAAATTTAAAAACAAAATTTTCGAGTTCAATATTATTTTGCCCGAAAAGCACATATCACATTTTAAAATTTTAAATACCGCCCGGTACATTAACATTTAATAAGAAAATTACAAAATGAAAAAAGTAAATGTGTATGTGTGGGAAATGCTCTAAGAGTTTTTTGCTTTTCCCCACGACTCGACTAGACTTAAAAACCAAATGACCCGACCAAAATCCTCTAATAAACAAACCCCCTTGAACCGAACGGCAACCCCGAACATTGCTTGAACAATGAAAAGAATGCTAAGCCCAATAGCCAAAAAAAACAAAACGACGCGGACAACGATCAGGACAAGGAGAAAAAAATAACGACACAAAAAAGGGACCATTTAGCAGATCCTTTCCAAAAAAATTACAAAAATCCCATAAAAACTGAACTAAGTTCAGCATAAGGGGAAAAAACCCGACTTTTGACAATACAAGAAACCAGTACAAATTTAGGTCAGAAGCTATACTCGGGGCCCCGAATGTTCCAAATGTCAAAACGCACACAAACCCATAAAACCCAAAAATCACTAAATCTATACAAAGTTTTTTTGAACCAAAAGGTTTTTACAAAACTAACAAGAATAATGAGAAGACAATCTGTCCAAAAGCGAGTCAAGGGCAACTTATACTTCACGAAAGGTGAGGAAAAATCCCCCCCCCCCGATCACGTATAGCCCCGTGGGGAAAAGCACAGCTCAGAAGCCTTTGGGAGGGAAAAACAGTGACAAAACGATAATTAAAATTAAATTTGACAATTTAAGACTTTTAACTGAGCACATATTATGTACATCCTAACAACATAAGCTACGTCAAATAAAAATAAAACCCCCACATTTGGGGATTTAAAAAACCTTTTTTAAAACGCAAATATTAACAATATAAAATTATATGAAAAGGTAATATCCCTTTTTATAAATACAAAAAATAATCAATTTTAACCCATTTAAAGGGGGGCAACAAAGAATCCCCCCCTGGTGGTTTTACCCCTTACAAAATCACTCACGGGGCCCCTTTTGACAAAAAACAGAAATTATTAAAAACAATCTTTAAAAAAAATGAATCCTATGATCTTTCCAAAACGAAACTATTACTGTGCCAAAACAAAAAATTCACATTGCTAAACTCACAAACTATATTTAGGGCACTTAGCCATAAAAAACCAACTTACCTCATAAATTTTTTAATATTTTTTAAAAAAAGAATTAAAACAAGTCCCGCCCCAAATGCCTAGGCAAACTAGGCGTTTCTAGTGGGGGCACTCCCGTAATCCCTTTTTTAACTACATATAAACCAAAACAACAACCAAAAATTTTCCCGTAAATTTAACATTGTAAAACTTTAAAAAGAAAAACTTTGGGAAATTTTAATTTGAATAACCAAACCCAAAAAATCTCTGACCTATGTCCCGTTATTCCCACCATATCTGGACCAACATAATATCCCCCCTACAAGCAGGTAAACATCCCCCAGATAACCCCAGACCCCACCCATCCTACCTTCCTCGAAAACCAAATTATCTAAACGCCTCAAGAAAAAAGGAAGATCCAAATTTTGCCTTCAAAGGGTGAAACCGATAAAAACCCAAACCCAAAATAAAACTCCCAGGTGGGCCCTTGATTTTTGGCAGAGAGAGCAAAATTTTTTACAATTTTTTTTTTTTTAAAAAAACCCTGCTGTATAGCCCTTGTTGGCTTAGCCCCTTTTTTTTTTATTATAAAAAAATAAAAAAATACAATTAAAACCCTAAACCTCTACAACAAACATTGCCCAATCAAAACAAAACAGATCACAGAAAAGAGGCTAAACAGCCCATGACTAACTAGAAGTATCCTCAAATCTATTAATAAAAAACACCAACTTGAAAAGCAGTTCAGAAAGGCTTAATTACTAAAGAAAATTACTGAAAAGATACACAAACAAAACTAACAAAACTAATACGTAAATTAAAGCAAATGTATTATGAAAATAGATTTAGTGAAATGAAAGGTGACATGAAAAGTACAGTGGACCCCCACATACCACACGCATTGCATACCGTACAATCCGCATACCGCTCGCTTTTTTCGCAAAAATTTTGCCTCGCATACCGCCTAAAAACCCGCTCACCGCCCTTCGTCCGAGATGCGTCCAATGTGCGGCCTGAGCCACGCTCACATGTTCCGCCGGTGGCATTGTTTACCAGCCAGCCTCTGCGGTAACATCCAAGCATACAATCGGAACATTTCGTATTATTACAGTGTTTTTGGTGATTTTTTCTGGAAAATAAGTGACCATGGGGCCCAAGAAAGCTTCTAGTGCCCAAACCCTACAGCAATAAGGGTGAGAATTACTATAAGAGATGAAGAAAAAGATCATTGCATAAGTACATGAAAGTGGAGTGCGTGTCTCCGAGCTGGCCAGGTTGTATAATAAACCAATCAACATCGCTACTATTGGTGGTACAGCTGCTGCTGCTGCTGCTTGTACCACCGTCAGCTGCTGCTTGCAATGTCAGATGACTGCTGCTCTGTCAGCTGCTGCTGTACTGACTGTCAGCTGTGCTGCACTGTCAGCTGCTGTGCACTGTCAGTGCTGCTTGCTGTTGTACCACCGTCGCTGCTGCTGACTTGCTGTAGCATCATCTGCTGCTGCTGTAGATTGGTCCTGCTGCAGTGTAGCAATCGTCTGCTGCGTGTAGCATCGTCTGCTGCTGCTGTAGCATCGTCTGCTGCTGCTGTAGCATCGTCTGTTGCTGCTGTAAATCGTTCTGACTGCTGCTGCTGTTTAGCATCGTCTGTTGTGCTGTAGCATTGCTGTGCTGCTGTACCTCCGTCAGCTGCTGCTGCTGCATGCTGTAGCCACAATTGTTGGTGTGGCTTCATTGAGGAATACCAAGAAACAATTAACCCCAGAGCGATTTGAGTCCCAGGATAACCCAAATGTCAGGTCATTGAGGACTGTATAACTTATTTCCATTGGGGGGTCTTAATTTGTCTCCAGGATGAACACCACACCAGTCGACTAACACCAGCGGTGAAACAGGGAAAAAATGGCCTGGAACTAGTGCTCATATTGAGTCGGAATTTAAAGCCAGCAAAGGGTGGTTTGAGAGATTTAAGAATCGTAGTGGCATTAAACAGTGTGATATGGCCTGTTCTGGAAGAAATCCAAACAGGACCTTACAGTACTCAGGAGGAAAAGGCACTCCCAGGACCACGTGTCCTCATCCAGTCATTGCTGCATCTTCAATAAAGGTAAGTGTCATTTCTTCTTTATTGTTAGAGTAGTACATGCACAATATATTATTGTGCATTGTACTACTCTACTATTGCACATTGTATCCTTTCTCTTTGTGTTATGGAAAAACATATTATTTCATGTGGGTAAATTTTTTTTTCATATTTTGGGTGTCTTGAACGGATTAAATTGATTTCCATTATTCTTATGGGGAAAATTCATTCGCATACGAACATTTCGCATTAACAATCAGCCCTCTTGCCACGGATTAATGGTCGCTATGTGGGGGTCACTGTACCTGGCAAACCCTCTCCAAATTTTGGGCTAAAGGAACGACCTGGAAATAGAGAGGACTTAACTAAACCAGATGAACCTCACATGCAACCATAGGACACGGCCGACAAATTTAATATCTTCTTCTTCTACTGGAAGGATCATAGCTAGCGAGTCAAATTCCTAGCTCAAACACGCATCGAGCAAGTACCTCACTGGCAACTATCCAAATACTCTATTTCTAGGCTACAACTAATCCCACTGACGTCTCACTCATCTTTAATCATTAAAAAATAAATCAGGTGATCTAGATAACGTGCCACAATTCTATATAAAAAAGCTGCACCAGAACTGTCGCCCCATTAATTGAAACAATGTTTAACAAATCTATACTTCCTCAACCTTCCATCCATACTCAAAGACATCTATGGGTCACCCGATACACAAAGGTGGAGATCCAACTGATTTGAAACAATTACGACCCATATCAAACATGCCACCTTATTAACCAAGATATTTAAAAAAATAATACACAAGCGACTTTACTACTACCTTACATCAACAACATACTTAACCCATGCCAGTTTGGACTTAGACAAAAAAAAAAAGCCCGGAATGATGCTATTATACAAAATACTTGTCCTAATATACACAGCATCTCGATAAGATTGAATATACCCTGAGGGCTCTTATCGACCTAAGAAAAGCGTTTTTGGACATAGTTGACCACAATTTCCTTGTTCCTCAAACTTGAATCATTACAGCATTAAGAGGGACATTTCTTGACTACTAAAATCCTATCTTAACCCATTAAATATGGTCCAAATCGTATATATATGTTTGGACCGCCAGTGCACCAAACGGTATATACAGGTCTCCTCCAAATTCACGTTTTTCAGCATTCGCGGGCTTCACACAATTCGCGAATTCCCAAACAGCCAAAATTCCAGCCACCAAATTCCAGTCGCCAAAATTATATTCAAGTTTTCCCCCCGTCCCTACTACCTTCCACCGGACCCCCGCACAACTGGCAGCCAGCTCCCACCACTCAGTGGGTTAGTGTTTTGTTTGTTCATTATTTGCTATTAAATACTGTATAAATAATGTAAACACAATTTTTTTCCAAATGACTGCATATTGGAATGGCTATTCGGAACAGGTATTTGACGGTGACATCATGTGTTACTCTTGAACCAGCAAAGAATCAAACATTTCTGCTATGCTAATAAGAATAGTAATAATAATAATAATAATAATAATAATAATAAAATAATAATAATAATATTAATATAATATAATACGATATAATTGAATAAGGGAGTTTTGTACAAAATACGAGGGAGTGGTTGAACATTTGTCAGAGTTGGCTTTGTTTATGCTGGAGTGAACATTAGTCTCCCTGCTCTTCCACAAGTTACAAAGGTAATGAACTCACAAGTAACAAAGGTAATGAATATACTGTAAGAATGGTTACTTACGTTTATAATGGCTGCAATCATGAACAAATTTTAGAGTAATGGAGCAATTCACAGTTCATTACCTGTACTAGTTCAGCCATCAAAACTTTGGAGCCCAGTCACCTGGAACCCCATTGTTGTACCTCTGTAATCTGTAAATAACCTTTGTAAACTTGTCATGATTGTGACTAGACCTACCTGGAGTTCATTACCTTTGTAAAATTGGTGTTCATTACATATAAATTGTGAATTCATTACCTCTGTAACTTGATCAAGCTATCAAAAAACTTTGAGGCCCAGTCCTGGACCCATTATGTACCTACTATAATCTTTTGACTTACCGCCCACAGGCCTTGGGTATGGGGTGCATAATAAACATATTAAACTAAACTAACAGCTCTTCCAAACATTTCACAATAATTCATTGTGTTTGGTGCTTGTAGATGAGTGCGACTGGAAGTTGTAGAGGAGTGGTTGAGGCAGCTGTTGAGGCAGCTGTTGACTTGGGCAGCGATTGAGGCAGTGGTTGAGCAGCGATTGAGGCAGTGGGTTGGTGAGGCAAGCTGTTGAAGCTGCTGTTGAGGCAGCGATTGAGGCAGTGGTTGAGGCAGCTGTTGACGGCAGTTGATTGAGGCAGTGGGTGAGGCAGCTGTTGAGGCAGCGATTGACTGGCAGTGGGTGAGGCAGCTGTTGAAGGAAGCGATTTGAGGCAGTGGTTTGAGGCACGCTGTTGAGGCAGCTTGTTGAGGCAGCGATTGATCAAGTGGGTGAGGCAGCTGAGGCAGCGATTGAGGCAGTGGTGAGGCAGCTGTTGAGGCTGCGATTGAGGCAGTGGGTTGAGGCAGCTGTTGAGGCAGCGAATTGAGGCAGTGGGTGTTGCAGCTGTTGAGAAACGATTGAGGCAGTGGTTGGAGGCAGCAGTTGAGGCAGCGATTGAGGAGTGCGTGAGGCAGCTGTTGAGGCAGCGATTAGGGCAGTGGGTGAGGCCAGCTGTTGATAGGCAGCCGATTGAGGCAAGTGGGTGAGGCAGCTGTTGAAGGAAGCGATTGAGGAGTGGGTGAGGCAGCTGCTGAGGGGCAATGATAGGCAGTGGGGTGAGGCAGCTGTTGAGGAAGCGAATTGAGGCAGTGGGTGAGAGCTGTTGAGGCAGCGATTTGAGTCAGTGGGTGAGGCAGATGTTGAGGCAGCGATTGAGGCAGTGGTATTTAATAACATACATGTTATTAATGATAATAATACATGATATTAATAATTGTACTATTTATTATTTATAACATATTTGTTATTAAATACCACTGCCCAACCGCTGATTATCATGAAATGTTTGAAGAGCAGGGAGACTATTGCTCACTCCAGCATATAAAACAAAGCCACATTGACGATGTTGTCAACCACTCCCTCCGTATTTTTGTACAATTTCCTTCTTCAATTTATTATTATATGATTATTATTATTATTATTATTATTATTATCACTATTGTATTATTAGCAGTAGTAGAAATGTTTGATTACTTTGCTGTGTTCAAGAGTAAACGCATGATGTCACCGTCTAATACCTGTCGAATAGCATTGCAATATACGGTCATGAAATGGGTTTACATTATTTTATTACTTGTAGTTTAACCCTTTGAGGGTTTTGGTCATACTAGTACGTCTAAGCATAGGGGTTTTTGACGTACTAGTACGCATAAATTCTTAGCGGCCTCAAATCTAGTGGCGGAGAAAAGCTGGTAGGCCTTCATATGAAAGAATGGGTCTATGTGGTCCAGGTGTGTACAGTCTAAAAAAATCCTGCGCACGCAGTGCATAATGTATAAAGAAAAAAAAAACTTTTTTGACCATTTTTTTGGAATAAATCAGCGACTTTGCAGTGTATGTTCAAATGGTTTATTTTATTGTTGTATTCTAGTTTTCCATGGTCTCATTTTATAGAATGGAAAGCTTATTACAGAAATTGGAGATGATTATGCCGACTGTTTGTTTTACAATGAAAGGTGCCTTGAAATTGAGCTCCAAAGTAGCAGAATGTTCGATTTTTACAAACTTCCAAAAGTAATCAAATCGTGCCAAGCATTGCAATTACCACGATCAACTGATGAGTCTATTTTCTTTACAAGTGCACCATATTTTTATACCATTTTTTTACACTAATGCAGTAGTCTGCATAACAGTAAATCTTATATTTTTTGTTGAGAATAAAAAATTCAAAGTGGGGAAAGCAAAAAGAATATAAGAGGGGCCTTGAGACGTGAATAACGACTAGAGGAAATGTCATTATAGTGCCAGGAATGTCTTTCTTGTTTTATTCTGGACCCTATTCGGGAAATTGGCATCTTTGAAATTTGTGTGAAATTGGCAAAATTGCTAAATTCTGACCACGGTTATGGATAGTTGAATTTCATAAATGGGTGGTTTCTTGCACCCATTTCGAGTAGAAAAAAAAATGGAAGTTAGAGTTCTAGTGAATTATTCATGTTTTTTGTCGACTAGTACAGTGGGAAATTAGCCGAAAAATGGGGCTCAAGTGGGCCAAAAATCGCCAATGCGTAAACATCGCGAGACCGTAACTTTGCGAGAGAAAGAGGGGAACATAATTCCGTAGATTTTCTATCAAATTTCAAACTTTTGGATGTCT